>JACEEZ010009483.1:340000-402500 GCA_016584305.1 Chionoecetes opilio | reverse complement strand
AATCTCATTATTTAATTTACCCTCGTAATATTTTTTCTATCCCCTACCCCCGCACCCCCCTTCCTTTTTTTTTTTTTTTTTTCCCCCCCCCCCCCCCCCCCCCCCCCCTCCTCCTCCCCCCTCCCCCCTCCTCCTCCCTCCCCCTCCTCCCTCCTCCCTCCCCTCCTTCCTCCTTCCCCCTTCCCCCTCACTTAAAAAAAAAATAAAAGCATAAAAAGTGCCAAGAGGTGGATGGAAGTAAATGCTCGACTATCAAAAAGAATTTTCTTGAAATAATTGCACTCTGGAAATAATTGTTTACAGCTTGTTTTGGAGTAATAGCATACGACGCACACACACACACACACCACCACACCCCCCGCCGCACGACCAGCACGCACCCCACGCCGACGCACGCACGCACGCACGCACGCACGCACGCACGACGCACCACGCACGCACGCACGCACGCCACGCACACGCACACGTACACGCACACGCACACGCACACGCACACGCACACGCACACACACACACACACACACACACACACACACACTAACTTTTAATTAAGTAACGGTGGCGGTGGTGTGTTATAAGATAGTGACGCAAGCAAAGTAATCATAATCAACATAAACTTTCACAATTCCGACAAACACATAAGGAGGAGGACGCATTATGATGAATTATGAGTAGCGGAGACGAGTATTCATGTGAAGACCCAACCATTTCCCTTCCATCAGCGGCAGGGCAAAGCAAGACTCCTTCTCCCTCTGGCTATTCTGTCCGCGCTCCACCTCACAAAAAGAACGCTGAGATAAGTGAGGCTGGGACAGGAGGGAGAAAGGGCGGAGAGAAGGAAGGCTAAAAAGAAGGAATGTGGGAGCGGCAGACAGGCTGGGTGAAGAAAGAGTGTAAGAGGGAAGGAGAAAAGGAGAAACTGGTAGGAGAGTGATAGAGGGGAAAGCCATGTGTGGGTGATGGGAAGGGGAAATGGAGGGGTGTGAAAAAGATGATAGGATGAAAGAATGTCTGAAAGGAAGGGGATGTTAGGGGAGAGGATTTTGTGCTCTGTCTGGTAAAATAAAATATAACGTTTTTATTGGTTCATTTCAAGGATTCAAGTTGGTTAAGTAGCCTTTTTCAACACTTAAGAGCATTAATATCACATAACAATAAGACAGTAATACTCTTAAGTACTGAAGAAGGCTACTTAACCAACATGATCTTTGAAATGAAACCCAATGAAAACCTTATATTCCATACCGCTTTTGTATATATATATTTAATGCATATATGTTTACAGTTTGGAAAATGATGTTAAAAAAAATTGAAATACGGTCTATAATTATCCGTATCTAGCTTTACTGTGCTGTTAGAATGCCATTAAAGATAATAGATACTCAGGTTGAAGTTACTGCATTGAGTTTCTAATGGTCGCTAACTCAATAATATGACGTTTGAGAGAGAGAGAGAGAGAGAGAGAGAGAGAGAGAGAGAGAGAGAGAGAGAGAGAGAGAGAGAGAGAGAGAGAGAGGAGAGAGAGAGAGGAGAGAGGAGAGAGAGAGAGAGAGAGAGAGAGAGAGAGAGAGAGAGAGAGAGAGAGTTAATATGACGATGACGTTTATCTAATATTTCTGTCTTCCTCATTTTAACGTTTACCTTCCTAAGTAGCGGGTTGAAGGCAGAGCAATCACAGGTAGTTTTCCTCTCTCTAAAGATTTGGTCAAGTTTTTTTTATCATCTAAGGAGCCAGTGATCAGCGGCTAAACGGTATTTTTGATGCCAAAAAATGGGTGACTATTAATAAGTAACAGATGAAGAATAAGTCCACAATACACACTAACACTCACTACAGAAATCGAACAAAGATCTCAGGTTATTCATGAAGCGCCTGTCCCAAATAAACACCTTGAACACACCAGGAACGAAACAAACTCTCACGTGACCAGTAATGAAGGAAGTAACATGATTTCCGGGTGTCTTCCTGTAACATGGATTAACTACGCACCATCATTAGGTAGTTAGAGTTTGTCACCATACTTGACTGACATTTTTACCCATGTTTCCCCTACATTCCTATAGTACTGGAAGCATGTATGAATGATAAGAAATAAATAAATAACTTGATTCAGAATAGCTTGTATGGGAGGAGGTGGAGGAGGAAAAGGGGGAGGAGAAGGAAGAGGGGGAGGAGGAGGAAGAGGGGGAGGAGGAGGAAGAGGGGGACGAGGAGGAAGAGGGGGAGGAGGAGGAAGAGGGGGAGGAGGAGGAAGAGGGGGAGGAGAAGGAAGAGGGGGAGGAGGAGGAAGAGGGGGAGGAGAAGGAAGAGGGGGAGGAGGAGGAAGAGGGGGAGGAGGAGGAGGAGGGGGAGGAGGAGGAAGAGGGGGAGGAGGAGGAAGAGGGGGAGGAGAAGGAAGAGGGGGAGGAGGAGGAAGAGGGGGAGGAGGGGAGAGGGGAAGGGGGGAGGAGGAGGAAGAGGGGGAGGAGGAGGAAGAGGGGGAGGAGGAGGAGGAGGGGGAGAAGGAGGAAGAGGGGGAGGAGGAGGAAGAGGGGGACGAGGAGGAAGAGGGGGAGGAGGAGGAAGAGGGGGAGGAGGAGGAAGAAGGGGAGGAGGAGGAAGAGGGGGAGGAGAAGGAAGAGGGGGAGGAGGAGGGAGAGGTGAGAGGAAACAAGGGTGGAATGAGGAGAGTGCATTCCAAACTGGTATCACTGAGAGCTACTTAATTAAGGGTAACGAAGCTAATTTACCGGAACGAGTCAGGAATACACTCTGCTCATTACATCACTGTTTCCTTTCCCCTCCTCCCCAACCTGTCAAGAGTCCCATACAGATACCCGAATAGTTACTACAGCAAACTTTAAAGAGCTAGTGACATGTACGACGGCAAACTTTAAAGAGCTAGTGACATGTACGACGGCAAACTTTAAAGAGCTAGTGACATGTACGACGGCAAACTTTAAAGAGCTAGGGGCATACACCGTGATGGAGCAGGCTGGGAGTCGTTAATGAGTAACCCGAGACACGTGTTATCAGGTTCGAGCTAAATACAATTAGATTTGATGCATAAAGGCAGATAATTAGTTCACAGAAAAGGCAGTGAGTGGGGGAGGGTTAGCAGTCATAATTCATATAGTGAGCGGGAACACAACAGTTTCAAAACAAAGTAACATAGGTACGATAATAGTGTGTTAGATAAACAGAAGCTGCCCATACTTTTAGATCGAACGGAATTTAGCATTTTCCATGTTTTGTTTCATTAAAAACCAGAAGTGTATTGAGTTTGTTAGTTATCTTATATGCTTTAGGAAATGAATAAATGGAATAAACTATTTAGGACGAGATAGAATGAAGGTGAAGAAAATTGTTGCAGGTAAAGCCTTTAATTAGGACTGGAACGCTAATCAAATAGAAGTTTTTTTAGTCGTGAATCTTCTTTGCCGAGAGAAACTGTTGCTTGCTGGTGTGTGTGTGTGTGTGTGTGTGTGTGTGTGTGTGTGTGTGTGTGTGGGTGGTGTGGGTGTGGGGTGTGGTGGTGTGGTGGGTGTGTGTGTGTGGTGTGTGTGTGTGTGTGTGTGTGTGTGTGGTGTGGGTGGGTGGGTGGGTGTGTGGGGTGGGGTGTGGGGTGTGGGTGTGGGTGTGGGTGTGTGGGTGGGTGTGGGTGGTGTGGGTGTGGGTGTGGGTGTGTGGTGTGGTGTGGTGGTGTGTGTGTGTGTGTGTGTTGTGTTGTGTGTGTGTGTGTGTCTGTGTCTGTGTGTGGTGTGTGTGTGTGTGTGTGTGTGTGTGTGTGTGTGTGTGTGTGTGTGTGTGTGTGTGTGTGTGTGTGTGTTGATTGACATCATTCGCTCTACATTTAACATCACCGGCCGAGTGGAAACCGTTGTCATTTTTACGTTCTTTTCCATCAGTTTCACATTTTTCATAGTTTTTTTAATCAAATGAAGTCTTTTTTCGCAGGCAAGTTCCAATTGTGAAACACCGAGGCGAGACATCAAAGGGCAAAACACACGTCATATTAAAAAAAAAAAAAAAAAAAATAAATGTAATACATACTTGTGTAACTCGCGTATAAAATGAATATGCGATTCAATGACAGCTTTTATTCCTACATATATTCATTTCAACACTGTGAAATTCAAAGATGGTTAAAATGCATGCAAGTGCTAAATATGTATGTACATATTTAATGTAATGTAAACTAGAAAATGTATCGTTCAGTATGTCACACCTTAATGGCGGCGGTGTTGTTGTCAGAGGGAAAACATTTGTCGAGAAAGTACGATTTACGATAAAGGCCACAGCGACCCAGGTAGAGAGGTGGAGAGGCGGCATGTATGTATGTAGTAGTACGCTCGTTCTGTTTCCCGGAAATCCACTCAATTTTCAAGCCCAGACGACTTGATTGCCACTTGTTACTCCCATGACTTCATTTCGACGCCACGGTAAATCTTTTAAAACTCGGGGCATCGGGCTGGTGTTCCCTTTTATGACTCCCAGCGTGAGGCACACCCACGCGTCCTCCCACAGCGACACCCACGCGTTCTCCCACAGCGACACCCACGCGTCCTCCCACAGCGACACCCACGCGTCCTCCCACAGCGACACCTACGCGTCCTCCCACAGCGACACCCACGCGTTCCTCCCACAGCGACACCCACGCGTCCTCCCACAGCGACACCCACGCGTCCTCCCACAGCGACACCCACGCGTCCTCCCACAGCGACACCCACGCGTTTCCTCCCACAGCGACACCCACGCGTCCTCCCACAGCGAACCCAGCCCCCACGCGACACCACGCGTCCCACAGCGACACCACGCTCCTCCACGCGCACCCACGCGTTCTCCCACAGCGACACCCACGCGTCCTCCCACAGCGACACCCACGCGTCCTCCCACAGCGACACCCACGCGTCCTCCCACAGCGACACCCACGCGTCCTCCACAGCGACACCACGCGTCCTCCACAGCGACACCCACGCGTCCTCCCACAGCGACACCCACGCGTCCTCCCACAGCGACACCACGCGTCCTCCCACAGCGACACCCACGCGTCCTCCCAATGCGACACCCACGCGTCCTCCCACAGCGACACCCACGCGTCCTCCCACAGCGACACCCACGCGTCCTCCCACAGCGACACCCACGCGTCCTCCCACAGCGACACCCACGCGTCCTCCCACAGCGACACCCACGCGTCCTCCCAATGCGACACCCACGCACGTGTATACAGTATTTTCACCTGTCAGGTACAAGATTTACTGCCCTTCATACATGTCGAGTGAAAAAAAGTTACACTATTTCACTCGGAATCGGTTTATGAGTTATTGAAGTGATTACATAGATGGTTTATAAGGATCTTTTAATGGTTTAATGAGAGTTAAGACCTTCAGGGAGGAAATACTTAAAGAAAAATTAAATGGAAAAATATCAAAGGTAAAAAAAAAAGCATCAGGAAATTACAAAAATAGTAGATTGTGAATCAAATAGAACGAGAGAGAGAGAGAGAGAGAGAGAGAGAGAGAGAGAGAGAGAGAGAGAGAGAGAGAGAGAGAGAGAGAGAGAGAGAGAGAGAGAGAGAGAGAGCGAGAGCGAGAGCGAGAGCGAGAGCGAGAGAGAGAGAGAGAGCGAGAGAGAGAGCGAGAGCGAGAGCGAGAGAGAGAGTCCATGAGTCCATCAAATACAAACACATACAAATAACAAAACAACAACAACAACACGCATGAAAATAAAGCCTAATGGAACACGTAAGACCTCGTAGCAAGACCCAAAAGACCCCACAGAGACCTCCCAGACCCATCGTCCTAAAGGTCATCTCTATCTATTACGAGGTCTTTCACGAGGAGGCTTGGTATTCCGGGGGTCATTCTCCATCACCATCGGCTCTCCAGGTCCAACGCAACCCTAACTACAGCCACTCCCCGCCTCCAACCACCACCCCCGCCTCCAACCACCACCACCACCTCCACCACCCCTCCTCCACCTCCACCACCTACACCACTTCTGTGGGTGGTTATTTCTGCCACTGGTATGTTTTATTTATGCCAATACGAGGTTTCCGACGCCTCTGCCTCCTCATCCTCGCCTTTGATGGGGAACCAGAGTGGAAAGGAAGGTGGAGGGAGGGATTTCGTAGATCTAGGAAATGTGGAAGTGTTAAAAAATAAAGGAAAATAGAATAACGAAGATAGATGGATGGGGGGGGAAGGGGGGGAGGTGAAAGTATCATATGCACAAATTGAATTAATGAAACCTGATAAGAACTACGTCGTATTATAATTAACAACGAACATTTTCAAAAAGCCGCAATTTCTGCATGAAAAATAAAAAAAAACAAGATTCACACTTCCTTTACAATTTCGTATCTTAACTTTTTATTGACGAAAGAAAAAAGATCCAAATTAATGACCTGACTTACGAATGAAGGAAGAGGAGAAAGAGAGAGTAATCAAAGAGAAGTGAATGTAAACAGAACAGATAAGAATGGGACGGTGAAAAAGTCAGGTCATTAATTTGGATCTCTTTTCTTTCGTCAATAAAAAGTTAAGATACGAACTTGTTATGAAGTGTGAATCTTGTTTTTTTAATTTTTCATACAGAAATTTCGGCTTTTTGAAAATGTTCGTTGTTAATTATAATACGACGTAATTCTTATCAGGTTTCATTAATTCAATTTGTGCATATGATACTTTCACCTCCCCCCTTCCCCCCCCATCCATCTATCTTCGTTATTCTATTTTCCTTTATTTTTTCACACTTCCACATTTCCTAGATCTACGAAATCTCTCCCTCCACCTTCCTTTCCACTCTGGTTCCCCGTCAAAGGCGAGGATGAGGAGGCAGAGGCGTCGGAAACCTCGTATTGGCATAAATAAAACATACCAGTGGCAGAAATAACCACCCACAGAAGCCATCGGAGGCAGGCGGCGACAGAAAAAATGTCTCTAATATATAAGCTAATGGAAAAGGACGGGACGAGGACGGGAAATAGGACAGACAGAGTAACGGTGGAAAGATTAGGTGCGATTCGAGGATGTTGTGATGCGGGTGTTGGTGGGGGCGTGAGGGGGTCATTGGGACGTGTGACGCTGACGTGGTGGAAGGTGGGAAGGGGGGAGGGGGGGGGGAGGCTCATCGTCACTGGCAAGGCGGTTTACAGGACCAGGCGCAGCGCGTATTGATTCGCGGGCCTTGACGAGAGGGCGGCGGGAAGGATAGGCGGAGGGAGGACGAGGAGAAGGAGGAAACAGAAACAAAAATCTACTGAAGAAGAAAAGTAAATACTGATGATGATGGTGAAGAGGAGGAGGGAGGAGGAGGAGGAGGGAGGGGGAGGAGGGAGGGGAGGAGGAGGAGGAGGAGGAGGAGGAGGAATAGGGAAAAAAAAAAAATCTACTGACGAAGACAAGTAGATATTGATGATGATGGTGAGCAGGAGGAAGAGAAAAGGAAAACAGTAGGAGAAATAGGTCAACGGCGGTTCATGATTCTTAGTTCAAAATGTTTAAGTTTAAGGAGAAGGGACAGTGAGTTTTCAAAGCAGTGCAATTGTAAAAGAAAATATCTGAAAAATAATACCAATCAAGCCCTGACACTGCATGACAAGGCAAAGCAAACATGAGACGTAGTGGAAGAAGAGGAGGAGAGGATTACAAAGGCTTAAAGAGGATTACAATGATTCTGACAACAGCACACCACTAGGTTCTTACTTAGCTATTTGATTATACAACATTGAGATATACAACATTGATGGTTCGGAGAGGGGAATGTGGAAGAAGCAAAAAGAACAATGAACAGTTTTTGGATGACCAGAGAAAATAAGAAGAAAGAAAAAGAAAGAAACTAATAAGATAGACTAAGAGAAGAAAACTAATTAAAGACCCAGACAGCAAGAAGAAACACGTCAGGGAGTGCCGTTGAAAAAGGCCTGACGCCCGACCAACAACTGAACTGAACTGAATACCTTACGGCGGAAAGAATAATACAGTATGTAGAAGGCTCCTCGTTACCCATCCATCTCTGTAACCCAGCCCGACGGTAAAATGATACCATATTGCATTGAAAAGTAATCATGAATACATACGTGGAAAGTGAGGAGAAAGTGTAATTAATAGGATATTTTTGTTCATGGTGGAATAATTTGAATGATTTGTATGTTAGTAAATTGCGAGCAGCATTCTAGATGGAGGACGCTCGGGTGGGGTAGACAACGTGCGGATAACTTTCCATGATTTAGAGTGAAAAGTTTATTTACTAAAACCGATCAGTATTATGGCAGCGTTGACTACTTGAATGTCGTGATTTCCCCGTTTTAGATTTGTTAAAACTATGACTGCCTATTTTCCCTATCTACACATTTGAGAGGTACACAATATTCATGGCATGATTAGCTTGGGGTTTTTTTTTTTTATAATATTAGTTTTAAGTTAATCTGCAATTTTACGACCCGTCCACCAGCACACCTAAATGTTGCCGTGAAAGCTGCTGCTGTGTTTCTGAAGAATCTCTGCTTGATATATTTCTTTCGTCGGTGAACTTTTGATATTTTGCAACTGACACCTTCGTCAAAGCCATTAATATAAATTTACATTATATTTACATTATAAATTTAGAATTACAAACAAAATGAATGGGTCTCACAACACATCCTTTATGAACGTTACTTTTAACTTTGATCCTGTATGAGGTTTTCCATCTATTACCATTCTGTGTTTCCAATCCCATAGCCCGTCTTGTAATCATCAACAACAACAAACACATGTGATGCCATGAATAATGAGACACTTATGGGGAACTTTATCAAATGTTTCTAGGGGGAGGAAGAGGTAAGTCCAGGAAGGATGGAAATGGGGACGAAAAAGTTGATATAAAAAGTATGTGTTGTGTGGAGAAATGTAGTGGCAGAGAGGTTTATTTAGGGAGAGAGAGAGAGAGAGAGAGAGAGAGAGAGAGAGAGAGAGAGAGAGAGAGAGAGAGAGAGAGAGAGAGAGAGAGAGAGAGAGAGAGAGAGAGAGAGTAATGGTGGTATTGGTAATTGTTAATATATTGGTATTCTGACAACCGCTGACTGTACGTTTGGCGACAGGCCTTTTGTTTGTCGGGGCAGCTCAGATCGCCCGCTGGCCGCTGCCCTGTGACCTCACCCCCACTCACTCACAGCCACTCACCACTGCGAGAGGTCGCCCCTCTCTTCCTTGCCTCGGCTGTGCCGGGCTGGCCGGACTCGTTGTCTTGGCTTCTCTTAGTATCCCTCCACACATGTAAATATACACTCAAGCTTTGTGTACAACGTTTATCTATATATCCCTACATCATTCGTCAAGTAAGGAGGTACACATTATCACTCACCGCCCGGTCACCAGGCACGTCCTGGAAGAGGACGTGATTGAATTACCACGCTAACCTGATCCCGCTCACTACCTTGCTACCTGCGACACACGACGTGTCGCTACCCCGGGCTGCTCTCATGCCCTGCAGACCCGCATCTACAATACACACCAAGAACCTTCTTATACAAAAGAGAGAGCGAGAGAGAGCGAGCGAGACCGAGCAAGAGCGACGAGAGACGAACAGAGGAGAGCGAGAGAGCAGAGAGCGACGAGAGCGAGGCGAGAGAAGCGAGCAGAGAGGAGAGAGAGGAGAGAGAGGAGAAGGAGAGAGAGAGAGAGAGAGAGAGAGAGAGAGAGAGAGAGAGAGAGAGAGAGAGAGAGAGACTAAAAGCAAGGGGAGTGACGAAACGAGGAAATCAATATTTGCAATAACGTCATGACACATACAAGCGAGTCAAATTAAGTTTCCTTTTGACTTAGTGCATTATAGATTATTGCTCTCTCTCTCTCTCTCTCTCTCTCTCTCTCTCTCTCTCTCTCTCTCTCTCTCTCTCTCTCTCTCTCTCTCTCCTCTCTTCTCTCTCTCTCTCTCTCTCTCTCTCTCTCTCTCTCTCTCTCTCTCTCTCTCTTTCTGTGTGTGTGTGTGTGTGTGCGTTAAAGTCAAGCTAAAATAAATATAATTACCCAAATAATTTCTTTTCATAGGCTGCCACATTCATACCACTTTGGCTGAAAAGTTGGAAGACATGATTGGAAGGGAGGCAGAGGTAAAGGAGGAAAGGGAAGGGAGACAGGGGGTGGAGAGAGAAGGGAAGGGAGTGGTGAGGAATGGAATAAAGATAAAGAATAAGGGACAGAATGGCCAGAGAAAGTTAAAAGGAGCGAAAGAATGATTGAAAATTGAGGGAAGAAGAAAAAAGAAAAGAAAAGTATTCGTTTCTCTTTATATGATAACAAGGGAATAAGAAGAAAATTAACACTATTGCTTATAATCCTTAGATGATAAAAGGCAGTAAGGCGATGGGAGATCAATGTTAACTTATAACCTGCTAACAAAGAGTAAACGATGGAAATCACGAAAATACAAAGAGAGATATAAAAGGGAGGGAAGGAGATTGATTATTGGCGGGGTGGCTGACGAGCCTTCTTCTAACCACCTCATTTTCTCAGCCAGGCGTGGGAGGAACAAAGGGTCAGGCGAGGCACGTGCAAGGGAAGGGCGTGAGCGAGGCAGAGAGTGACGCACGCCGATACAACTTGTAGAAGGTTTTGTTCTTGCTATAAGTTATTTTGCCGCCACTTCAAGTTCATAACGGTGGAATAATTCCCCAAATGTAAACGCAACGAGGTGCGAGAGGGGAGGATAAAGGGTTTGTGGTATTCGGAAAATAGATATGTAGGAAAGAGGAGAAAAGAATGGGAGGGGGAAATATAGGAGGCAAGCTATGAAGGAGGTAAGAAGGGAATAGAGGAGTCTTCAAAAGAATGATGAAGAAAAAAGACAACTAAGAATTTACATAAAGTTTATCCTGCGTTAGTTGGTGCTGCTGGGATTTGCAAGGCAACACTCAATAATAAGGGCGCGTCCACGCGTGTGCTCAAACATCTGTTGTGAACACTGTTTATGACATGTTTAGATGCCTGTTTGCAGCAGTATTTAGACAGATGTTTGGAAACATGGGTCAGTAATGTTGGGAACATGTTCGCAGCAGCAATGACGCGATGGCGCGTCTGGAGGCGCCCACGCTGCCTCGTCCACACCGGTGCTGCCTACATGTTCCCAGCCAGTGCTTCCAACATTATTTGGACACAACAGTTCACAACACGTCCACACCTTGTTCGGTAATATGTTGCTTACATGTTGCCAGCACATGTTTGAGCACACGTGTGGACGCGCCCAATTTCAGATGTCATCGTCTTTTAGTTTATTGCCAACCCACACGTCAAGAAGAAAGAGTTATGTATAAAATAAATCTTTCACCAACTTTAAAAGCCTCTGTATCCTAAATAGATTTTTCACGTAGCTCCCTCCTTTAACAAAAGCAGTCCGAGACCGCATACCTCTGACAAGGCTGAACAAATATTCCACCTGCTGTGAATACACACACAAAGGAAACAATATATTTTTCTTACCGCACACAAAGCACTTAATTCAGTTTATCTTTCTCGAATATCAGCTCAGCCTTCAAAACCTTGGCCAGCGTGTCTTGAGAGGACGGTTTGTTAAGTTTCATCTTGCGGGCGTCAGACGCCAAGCCCCCCCCCCCCCCCCAATGTTTGCTATCTACCATTTTGTATCGTATCTATAAGTCGGAAAGGAGATGGTCTACGAATTTAATTTCAATTGGGCTAGTGGTCCATGGCTTGAAACGAGTTGAGAACTCGTGAACCGAGACCATCGTGCCACGCAGGAGTGTTAGTGAGTGCAGGGGCCGCGGGGATCCCCTCGCAGCGCTGCAACACGATGGGGGAACAAGAATTAAGGGACTAACGAGGAAGCGTCGATGGAATTTGAAATGAACAAAGTTATCTCCTTAAGGTTTCTTGGCTCGGTAAGATGTTTTAAATTTTATTGCGTTGTGTTGTCCTGACTACCACCACAGCGTGTTGTGTTGTCCTGACTACCACCACAGCGTGCTTGTTTGTCCTGACTACCACCACAGCGTGTTGTGTTGTCCTGACTACCACCACAGCGTGTGTGTTGTCCTGACTACCACCACAGCGTGTGTGTTGTCCTGACTACCACCACAGCGTGTTGTGTTGTCCTGACTACCACCACAGCGTGTTGTGTTGTCCTGACTACCACCACAGCGTGTTGTGTTGTCCTGACTACCACCACAGCGTGTTGTGTTGTCCTGACTACCACCACAGCGTGTTGTGTTGTCCTGACTACCACCACAGCGTGTTGTGTTGTCCTGACTACCACCACAGCGTGTTGTGTTGTCCTGACTACCACCACAGCGTGCGGTCTACCGGGACATTTGCACTATAGCGTGCGGTCTACCGGGACATTTGCACTATAGCGTGCGGTCTACCGGGACATTCGCACTATAGCGTGCGGTCTACCGGGACATTTTCACTATAGCGTGCGGTCTACCGGGACATTTGCACTATAGCGTGCGGTCTACCGGGACATTTTCACTATAGCGTGCGGTCTACCGGGACATTTGCACTATAGCGTGCGGTCTACCGGGACATTTGCACTATAGCGTGCGGTCTACCGGGGCATTTGCACTATAGCGTGCGGTCTACCGGGACATTTGCACTATAGCGTGCGGTCTACCGGGACATTTGGACTATAGCGTGTGGTCTACCGGGACATTTGCACTATAGCGTGCGGTCTACCAGGACATTTGCACTATAGCGTGCGGTCTACCGGGACATTTGCACTATAGCGTGCGGTCTACCGGGACATTTGCACTATAGCGTGCGGTCTACCGGGACATTTGCACTATAGCGTGCGGTCTACCGGGACATTTGCACTATAGCGTGCGGTCTACCGGGACATTTGCACTATAGCGTGCGGTCTACCGGGACATTTGCACTATAGCGTGCGGTCTACCGGGACATTTGCACTATAGCGTGCGGTCTACATTTCTTACTCGCTACTTACACTCTACACTCTTACACTTCAGGCTGTAACTTACTATTGCTATATGATATTGTCTATTATACAGTAGAGTATTATAGAAAAAACCAAACATTAGTAAGTGATTTATTAAGCACAGGCCGATATTCCCCACCCGTCACTTTTTCTTTTTTCTTGCATACCACTACCACATCGATGACAAGGCTCTGCTTCTTGTGGTGTGTCCAGAAGATTGCTTTCACGGAAAAACTTAACCACTGTTTCTTCTGTCAAGATGACACTTCTGTATAATTCTTTCAACAGCATTGTAAAGGAGGAGTGTCAGACTGATGTTCTCGGCTTGAATTTTAGGAGGATACTGAGACATTACTTCGTTGATTCCTATTTTATAAGGTTGAGTAGGGTCCCGGTACTCAGGTCACGTAAGGTCAGGTCAGGTGTGGACTTGTTAAACTGCACATTAAAGCTATGGGGTAGTCAGTTCAGGTCAGGTCAGGCGGGATCATTGTAGACCGCACGTTAGGGGAGCGTAGACTGCAGGCTCCGATGTAGACCGCACGCTATAGTAGCACCCAACACTCTGTGAAGGCGGACATCCTCTAAAAAGGACAACATCGTGAGAACTGACAAAGGTGTTCCTGCGCCGCACGTGTGTAGGAAACTGCGTGCAGCGTGGGAACGACTGCGTTGCGCTGACCGACACCTGTGCTGTGCTGTGCCAAGGCCGTCTGTATGTAAAGGCCTGCGCCTGAGATTGATGACGTCACGGACGACGTCTGTACGAGGCCACCGAGATGACAAGTTTACCTACCTAATTATATGTTTATCAGTATAAAAGATATATTGTTATCTTCGGAAATGTTTGTTCTATAATATTATCAAATAAAAACCCGTAAAACACATTAAAGAAATGCCATTATGAGACTCTCAAGAAATATGCATGAACTTAAACTCTTCGCCATTTAATATTTTTCTCGAAAACATTTTACATGGAGAATATCAATAGAAGCGGAATTTAATTCGCTTTCCATTGCTATATTTTGTTTTCTGATAAATGAATTAGCAGCATGCATAAATTAGCGTTAACTAAATACATAACATCATGAAATCGGGTAATTTCGTACCTAATATATGTTTATCAGTATAAAAGATATATTGTTATCTTCGGAAATGTTTGTTCTATAATATTATCAAATAAAAAACCGTAAAACAGACTAAAGAAAGGCCATTATGAGACTCACAAGAAATATGTATGAACTTTAACTCTTCGCCATTTAATATTTTGCTCAAAAACATTTTACATGGAGAATATCAATAGAAGCGGAATTTAATTAGCTTTCCATTGCTATATTTCGTTTTTTGATAAATGAATTAGAACCATACATAAATTAGCGTTAACTAACAAAAAAGGTCATGAAATCGGGTAATTTTTCCCGTTTGATGATGTTATTTATTTAGTTAACGCTAATGTATGTATGGTTCTAATTCATTTATCAGAAAACAAAATATAACAATGGAAAGCTAATTAAATTCCGCTTCTATTGGTATTCACCATGTAAAATGTTTGCGAGTAAAATATTAAATGGCGAAGAGTTTAAGTTCATGCATATTTCTTGAGAGTCTCATAATGGCATTTCTTTAGTGTGTTTTACGGTTTTTTATTTGATAATATTATAGAACAAACATTTCCAAAGATAACAGTATATCTTATACCGCCCGTACATCCTCACATGCTGAAAGCTCGGCTCCTACTGACTCGCGGAGCAGCCTCAGCTCGTGACGTCACGTCCATCCCGCGCTCCCAGGCGCAGGCCTTTACATACAGACGGCCTTGGCTGTGCTGTGTTGTGTTGTGCTGCCGTGCCACAGAGGAGGGAGCAGCAGCTTTCTACCGTGTTCTGCTGCGTCACCTGCTGGAGCGCCCGGCCTGATGGTGTGGCTTGACGTGCCCCTCCAATCACCGACACACAATACGTGGAAGCAATATTTTTATCATCGCCACAAATAATGAAGCCTCGTTGTATTGAAGACTGAAGCCATTTTACAGCAGAAGTTGTTTGCTTTTACCCCTCGACCCCGTCTTTTATGTGGGTGTATTGGGTCCGCGCGCAACGAGCCGATAGCAACGTGAGCTTTTCCTGTCTTTTTTATTTACTTCATCCATGGCGTCGGTCAGTCAGTGGCAGGGACGCAGCAGCACTACTAAAGGTGAGATTTAAATGTTTTTTTGCCACAAGAACAAAAAAACTTATTATTTGTGTAAGTAATGTTGATGAAGAATAATGAAGTAAATTGGTCTAAAAACTTTGTTTTCTTTCAAGTAAACATGCCAACAGCAAGCCCTCCCTATAGTTACCTGCTCTTGCTGATATCCTGCTGATAATTTCCCTTTTCAAATAAAGGCCAAGCTAAGGCCAAACTACTATTTGAACACCACCTGAACAATACTAAATTTTCCACGAAGGCGGCTTGAGAGAGAGAATTTAATAACTTAACTTGCAGTCATTGCCTTACTTACAGAGATCTTGCAGTCATTTTTGTGAAAAAAAGCATCGACATGAGGGTTGAATGATGTCCTCATGAAAAAGGACATGAGAACTACACTGCAGTTTGTTTCGGACACTAATGTGCAGCTTATAAGTAACGAGAAAACTTATTCAATCTTGGAATTAGAGGCATTGCCGTTGTGAGGGCACTGACTCGCTTATCGATTTAATTCATGGTTGCATTACGTAGTTAAGGTTTACACCGGCAATAAGTCACCGACAGGAACATTCAGGTACAGGATCCCTTTTTGATAAATTTGCTTGTTAGAAACAATTTATGATACAAACCTGTAATCTGAGCCTCCATCTACTGTGAAAACCTGACATACCAGAAAACTCACTTTATCGTTAACTCAAGTGTCATCAGTTACATGAACTTTTCTTGTTCGCTTTCATTTGCTAACCCAGATGAATATATCAAGATCGCAAGTTATACTTGTAGAGTAAATTTTCTGACAATAATTCAGTATAAAGCAGATATATGCTCTCACAACAGACCAGTAGTTGTCAAAGTCGTCGCATTCCCTCCTTGCAATCAGGTTATTTTAATTCCTCCCCCGTTTTAAATTGTCATTAGCAGCTGCTTTCCACCACTTTACTTTTAAAGTGGTTTATATTGAATAAAATAATATGAAATTGTCGTTTTTGTGATATGTTGATTCGTGATCACCCTTGAAGTTATGTATATTCTTATTTCATCTGATATATCATATACACAGAGGAGTTTATTCTTTTCTAATTTGGAAATCCTTCCCAGACTTAAACTCTTCCCGAATACCTCCCCTGGGATTGCAAACTTATCCCCAAAGGCCTGGAAGCCAGGTGCTTCGCGTTTGTGAATTGCTGCATTGGATGGTAAACGTTAGCCGTAACGAGGCGTGCTGACACTTATACTTAAATCATTTTTGATACAAATTCTTAAGAAAAATGCTTAGACAAACAAGATTCATATTTGCGGCCAACAATATAGCTGGTCATCAACTCAACCATCGATCAGTGTTTGGTACCATGCATACACAAGCTCCATACTGCATCCCCGGACTGTAATAAAGACATACCCAGCCTCACAGGCTCCGTGGGACGCAAGAGCTACTGATTACCTGAACATTGCAAGGAAAGTATGGTCATGAATATTTGTGTGGCTCAGAGTCATTTCTCGAGATATGTTGTGTTGGCGTCGATACCAGACAGGTCCGCCAGCTAGGTCGATAGAACACTTGTTGACAATATTATATGATAGAGCGTTTCAGCAAATCAACGTATATCACGGACAAAAGATAAACATAAGAGCATCAAAGCCCCGCGTTATCTGCTTCTCGATGATTCAATAAAGTGGCCCAGCATCCCCCTCATTTCGCCATCTAATCCCTGCCTCCCCAGAGCCGGATTATGTACGGGCTGCACGTGTCGTTGCCTCCTCTCCTTTACCTACGCTCGCTGCCCTTGTTTCCTCCTACCCTCCCTCCGTTAACATTTATAAATACCTCACACTCTGACGGGCTTTCTATTTAGCCCGTCAGCTCTTAAGAGAAAGCAATAGAAAAAAAAAAAAAAAAAAAATGAAGTGGCAGGACTTGATAAATGCCTGGAGCGGCACCGTCACTCCTCGCCGTGACAGCACGGTGCACGCCTCACTTGACTATATACGGTGCCGAAAAACACTATATACCTGGTTACGTGGAGCAGGCATATACTTGTATACTCGTAGACGCAACTATATGAGACTACGCAAAGGCATAATTTTCAGATGATTCATATATATATATTTGCCACACGCGCGGTCTTACTGAGGCAGAGATGCAGGAACTGTCCTAAGTCAACGTCGCGCTTGAGAGAAGGATATGCGAGTAAATTCAATATCAAAATTCATGTGTGGATGAAAAGATATCCTCAAGGTGTTCAGGACCACACGCAGTACTATAGTCATTCAGGGCAGCGAGGCAACGATCAGAACATTTGAGATCCAAGATGCCGCGGGTGGCCACACGAGGCACAGCGAAGCCCACACAACACTCGCAGCTGTCGAGATCCTGAGCAATGCTGAGGGTTAGTCCAAACACAAGTCATCTCATCGCAGAATAGTATCATGCACAAAAAAGTCAGGAAGTCAGCATTAATTGAATTAAAAGAACTACAGTCAAAATAAGTGAAACATGTAATGTGAGGACAGAACCAGTGGGACGCATATTCCCGTTTTATGGAACAAGTATGTCGCGTTTACTATTGAACACGTCAGGTTAGGCTACATTAGGTTACGGTTAGGTTAGTGTAATATTCCATGGCTTAGCAACGTAGCTTTGTGTGGGAATCACAATGAGGGCATTTTCGAGAAAATCCTATGGTTAGTTTCGGAGCTACAGCCAATCGTCTTTACTCAGAAACCACATACTCGCATAGAGTTGGGGAATATGCCAGCGGGACACGAGTGGGGAATATAGTTGCCAAGTGTCGCCAGATGGCGAAATATTCTGAAAATGTGCCATCACTTCACTCAGTCGACTGTACTCTCTCTTTTATAGCAGGGACATATGACCACGTATGCAATGCACTATATATTCCTGCATCATTATTTCCATTTTTGATGTTTAGAGAAAATCTTTTCGGTTTGTTAATGAATGACAAATATACTTTTGATATATAAGTATGATAATTTCATCGCCCACATAACGCACATATCCGCCTGTGTGTGTATTTATTTACTGCTTATGTTTGCTGTCTTACTGTCGACTCATTAACATAGGAACATTGTTTACGTTGACTAATTTTGGTGAATACTTTACTGATTCGGAAAAAATGGGTCCCAAATTCCCTTATTACATTTTCTCATCCATGTATTCGCTCCTGCTGATAGCATTAATTTCATGGGTTTTCTGTCATGAAAACATAAATAATCAGGTTTTGGAAGTTCTAGTACACGTGATCGCGCTATTTAGGCAATGAATTGTACTGGAATCATATATCACACCCGATATTTTCTATGCTTTGTTAGAGGATGTTCAATGAAGTCACTCCATATCGCTCCACAGACACACGAAACCACAGACTATGATCAATGCATCACAACCATACATCAGAACAGGTCGCTCAGATAGCCTTCACACAGGAACGAACAGTCATGTTTTACTTCCCTGTATATTGGCTTTAAATATCAGACGAAAACTTGACTTCAAGCTTTAGTCTCCTGGGAGGCCCTGCACTCAACAAGCTGTCCGCCTCCAAGACACGGACCAGGAGTTTGTCTACTTGGCTACTGTCAAGTTTAGTTCCAACCATGAAGGCCCAAGAGTTGTGTTTACTGCATGGAACATAACTCCAACACCCACGCATCCACCCGCACGCACGCACACACATACACACACATACACATACACATACACCCGCACGCACGCACGCACACACACACACACACATATACACATACACACACGCACACACACTCATACTCACACACTCTCACACTCTCACACTCTCACACTCTCACACTCACACACTCACACACACACGATAAATGTAAAGGGCAACTATCTATTATATTATTATTGGAGAGATTTTACCTAATACTTTACGCGTAAAGGCCATGTCACACGGACACTTTTTCCGGCATCGTTTGGTAGCAAAAGCGTATCAGGCATCATTTGACGCCTGATACCGGCATCTTTTGGTAGCAAACGCAGAGTCGCGCATGTTCGTTCTTTTGCCACCAGTAGCGGCATCCTTGTTTACATTTTGGAGCCTGTGGTGCCAGATGCAGGATAATTTCCCTGATTGAGGGAAGGTTTGGCTTCGAAAGGGAGAAAATAAAGGCAAAAAAGAGGAAAAAATACCATTTTGTTTATCTTATATATATATATATATATATATATATATATATATATATATATATATATATATATATATATATATATATATATATATATATATATATATTTATATATATATATATATTATATTTTTTTAATGTATGACTTAGATAATATATAATATATAGTTAAGTTTTGAGTTGTTGATGAAAAGTTATGACGGAATATGTTGATAAAAACTTAAATTTAATAGGCATTTAATAGGCTGCGTGTGTTTTTACTATAGAATCGGGAATAATGTGTGTTATTTTTACTTGATTTAGGAATTCAAGCAAGGTTTATTTATGGTTATCTCAAGGAAAATGTGAAGAGGGAAGGACATTTTATAGATGCCAGTAGAATCAGTATAGCTAAGATAGAAGAATAAGATCTTAGCTACTCTGGTAGGAAGATGCTCGTAGCCGAAACGCCGTGTGACAAGTCGCGCACCTTTTGCCACCAGTACGGGCATCTTTTGGTAGCAAGATACCAAAAGATGCCGGAAAATATTGCTCGTGTGACATGGCCTTAAGGTAAACGCCGCTACTAGTGTATTAGTAGTGACGTGGCAGAGACGTGCTGGGATCGACAAGAACAAATAAAAGTTTAGATACGTGCATTTTTTTTCATTAACTTGTAATTGCATTTTGTTGTACTAATTTGATTTTGATGAAGACAAATATCCGATAGAAAGCTGAAAAGTCGTCCTGATTCTTTCCAACTCGCATGATTTGTTCGAAGTAATGAAGAAAATATGTAACGACGTAGTAAAAAGATGATCCTCTCACATTAATCACACCTCCATATATCCACACATCTCTCTCATTACTTTCCTCTCTTTACTACACACCTGCCCAAACCCTCACCTTTATTAACCTGATGCACCACCTACCTACACATCTTACCCACCACCATCACCACCACCATCCCCACCACCATCCCCACCACCATCACCACCACCATCACCACCACCATCACCACAACCACCACCATCACCACCACCATCACCATCACCACAACCATCACCACAACCATCACCACAACCATCACCACCACCATCACCACAACCATCACCACCACCATCACCACCACCATCACCATCACCATCACCACCACCATCACCACCACCATCACCACCACCATCACCACCACCATCACCATCACCACCACCATCACCACAACCATCACCACAACCATCACCACCACCATCCCCACAACCATCCCCACAACCATCACCACCACCATCACCACCACCATCACCACCACCATCCACCACCACCACCATCACCATCACCACCACCACCACCATCACCACCACCATCACCACCACCATCACCACCACCACAATTTCTCATCCTCTCTTCAATAACAGAACAAAGCCTCAGTTATTGAATTAGTAGCGGATTCGGGTACACACACGTATGTATCTATGGCAGTGTGGGTTTAAGATGTTAAATCAATGGCAATGGACCGATTTAGATATGATGTCTTTTGAACATGGATAAAAGTTGGATGAAAAAAAGTGGCGTGATGATGCTATGGAACTTGTACTAGCAACTACAGCCTTACCTCCCTGCCTCCCTGTGGCTGATAGGCTCCACGGACGCACGCCTCCACGGACCATCAGGGCAAGCAAGCGCCTGATAACGTAAGGGCAACACTCATTTGACGCCTGATACCGGCATCTTTTGGTAAAAGCGTATCAGGATCATGACGCTGATACGGCATCTTTGTACAAAAGCGTATCAGGCATCATTTGACGCCTGATACCGGCATCTTTTGGTAGCAAACGCGGAGTCGCGCATGTTCGTTCTTTTGCCACCAGTAGCGGCATCCTTGTTTACATTTTGGAGCCTGTGGTGCCAGATGCAGGATAATTTCCCTGATTGAGGGAAGGTTTGGCTTCGAAAGGGAGAAAATAAAGGCAAAAAAGAGGAAAAAATACCATTTTGTTTATCTTATATATATATATATATATATATATATATATATTATATATATATATATATATACATATATCAAAACTTAACTATATATTATATATTACACTGGGGAACAAATTTTTGTTGAGTTAGGTCTGACACTTGTTATTAAGTAATTTTTGGGTGCTGAATCCAAAACTGATCTCAGTTTTTCTCTATCACGTCAAGTTTTTGAACTGTAGGATTTTCGTTTTCTTAAAAAATATGAAAAATACTGTACATAACAGTAACAGTGCTTATTTTATAAAAAGTTGCAAATGTTAACATACAATGAAAAAGGAAAGAAATAGGCATGAATAGAATGTTTATTAACATTATCATGTTTTTAGAAAGGATAAGGCTATAATTGAGTGCAGGTTAAGGTAAAAATGTACGTTTGTAGCTTTGTCTGGAGTGTTCAACTTGAGGACTATCGCGTTTGATGCTCCAACAATAGTCAGCCATCATATGCACATCCCATCTACCCTGGTAACGTTCTTCCATAACCTTCAAATCTTGGTGAAATCGTTCACCTTGCTCGTCGCTAGCAGCACCAAGATTTTCCGGAAAGTTGGCAAGATGGCTATGCAAAAAATGTACTTTAATACTCATGTTGCAACCAAGCGCTTTGTAGCTCTCCAATAGTTTCTGAACAATTTCTGTGTAATTACTTGCACGTGTATTTCCAAGAAAGTTCTTGACGACGTCTTTGAATGATAGCCAAGCATTCTTTTCAAGGTCTGACATAGTACCGTTGAAATGTTCATCTTTGATGAGCTGTCGAATTTGTGGACCATCAAACACACCGGCCTTGATTTTTTCAATTGACAGTCCAGGAAATGCCAAGATGATGTACTTCACACAGTCGCCATCAGTTGACAATGCTTTTACAAATTGTTTCATGAGACCTAGTTTTATGTGCAGAGGTGGGAATATTATTTTCTTCCTGTCAACAAGTGGCTCATGTACAATGTTAGGATCTACAGGTTTAAGATCAGATCTCGGAGGCCAATTCGTCTGAACCCAATGCTTCTCTCGAGCTCTGCTATCCCACATACAGAGAAAGCAGGGATACTTTGTGTATCCACGTTGTTGACCAAGAAGGAAGGACACCATTTTAAGGTCAACACAGATGATCCAATTGTGTTTGTCATATTGCAATAACTCAATGACTCTCTTTACATCTCCATATTCTTCACGAAGACAGACCGAATGCCCAATAGGGACTGCGCCAAACAAATTGCCATTGTGTAGAAGGACACACTTCAAGCTCCGCTTTGAGTTATCAATAAACAATCGCCATTCATTTGGATTGTAGATTGAAAGCCCTAATTCCTTCAGTAAACCAGGAATGTTATGGCAAAACACAAAACCGCTGGCACTTCGAAAGTACTGCAGAAATGTACTTTCTCTGGTTCGAAAGTATGATACCTTCACTCCTTGTTCAAGTATGTTTTTCTCGTTCAGTCTTGATGCTAGTATTTCTGAAGCTTTTTTGGATAGGCCCAAATCACGTGCTAAATCATTCAACTCGTGCTGATCAAATCCCCTACGAACTGAATCCTCGTGAATGTCAAAATCTGCATCATTGCTGTCACTGCGTTCTTCAACATCACTCAGATCTTCTAGAGGAGGTAGTTGTTCGAAAACTGGCACTGGAATTTCAGCTGAATGAGGCTGAATGAGGCTCACAAGTGGAATTTTGCTTATCTGGAGGGTAAGCTGTGGAGAAAAAACTTGACGTGCTAGAAAAAAACTGACTACAGATTTGGAATCAGCATGTCAATTTTAGTCTAAATAAGCTCACAATTCTAATTCAACAATTTTTTTTCTTCAAATTGTTCCCCAGTGTTATCTAAATCATACATTAAAAAAATATAATATATATATATATATATATATATATATATATATATATATATATATATATATATATATATATATATATATATATTATATATATATATATTAAATTTTTTTAATGTATGATTTAGATAATATAATATATAGTTAAGTTTTGAGTTGTTGATGAAAAGTTATGACGGAATATGTTGATAAAAACTTAAATTTAATAGGCATTTAATAGGCTGCGTGTGTTTTTACTATAGAATCGGGAATAATGTGTGTTATTTTTACTTGATTTAGGAATTCAAGCAAGGTTTATTTATGGTTATCTCAAGGAAAATGTGAAGAGGGAAGGACATTTTATAGATGCCAGTAGAATCAGTATAGCTAAGATAGAAGAATAAGATCTTAGCTACTCTGGTAGGAAGATGCTCGTAGCCGAAACGCCGTGTGACAAGTCGCGCACCTTTTGCCACCAGTACGGGCATCTTTTGGTAGCAAGATACCAAAAGATGCCGGAAAATATTGCTCGTGTGACATGGCCTTAAGGTAAACGCCGCTACTAGTGTATTAGTAGTGACGTGGCAGAGACGTGCTGGGATCGACAAGAACAAATAAAAGTTTAGATACGTGCATTTTTTTTCATTAACTTGTAATTGCATTTTGTTGTACTAATTTGATTTTGATGAAGACAAATATCCGATAGAAAGCTGAAAAGTCGTCCTGATTCTTTCCAACTCGCATGATTTGTTCGAAGTAATGAAGAAAATATGTAACGACGTAGTAAAAAGATGATCCTCTCACATTAATCACACCTCCATATATCCACACATCTCTCTCATTAATTTCCTCTCTTTACTACACACCTCCCCAAACCCTCACCTTTATTAACCTGATGCACCACCTACCTACACATCTTACCCACCACCATCACCACCACCATCCCCACCACCATCACCACCACCATCACCATCACCATCACCACCACAACCATCACCATCACCACAGCCATCACCACCACCATCACCACCACCATCACCATCACCATCACCACCACCATCACCATCACCACAACCACCACCATCACCACCACCATCACCATCACCACAACCATCACCACAACCATCACCACCACCATCACCACCACCATCACCACCACCATCCCCACCACCATCACCACCACCATCACCACCACCATCACCACCACCACCACCATCACCACCACCATCACCACCACCACAATTTCTCATCCTCTCTTCAATAACAGAACAAAGCCTCAGTTATTGAATTAGTAGCGGATTCGGGTACACACACGTATGTATCTATGGCAGTGTGGGTTTAAGATGTTAAATCAATGGCAATGGACCGATTTAGATATGATGTCTTTTGAACATGGATAAAAGTTGGATGAAAAAAAAGTGGCGGTGATGATGCTATGGACACTTGTTACATAGCAAATACAGCCTTACCTCCCTGCCTCCCTGTGGCTGATAGGCTCCACGGACGCACGGCCTCCACGGACCATAATAAATCAGGCTTTTCTCCTATTATTCCAAGGCTTCCTTCTGTACCACGAGAAAAACAACACGATCTTATTAGGTTATTCAATATCAGTTTAGTGCACGGAATCACTAGCAATGTGTTATGGTGGTAATTCTGTTGAAGTCCTCCACCCCTATCTTCTTCTTCCCCCTATAGCCAACAAGTTTGGGGAACTTGTGGGAAACCGGGGTTTCTGATAGTGGAGGTTGATTTATGAAAATTGATTTATGGCTCCCAAAAAATCAGCATAATATTTATATAGAAAAATCTAGGGAAATTCCCTAAACTAGGGATCTCCTTAGAAATCCGTTGATTAGGGAATAAGCCTAAGTTGTTATTTGTTAAGATTTGGCCAATTCTGGGAGAACAATAAATGACTTGTCTGCCTTCCCTGCCTTCCCTACCCTCCCTTCCCTACCCAAAAACACAAAGTTTCTCATGGGACCCCCAAGTTTGGCGGTCATAGGAAGTACAAGAAAAACCTAACCTTCCTGAACACCACAAAAAAGGTAACCTAACCTCACTTTAACCTTATCTACAAACATTTACCAAGGTCCAGATGACCGCTCAGACCTCTTAATGTCACATATATCAGTCTTTTGCCTTCAATAGTAAATCGTAGCAAACAAACACTTCATGTAAGAGTATACCTAATGTAAATATTAGAGTATAAGTGAATAATCTCTTCAATTCACCTCAAAGGAATGAGAGACCGAAATCCCTGTTAGCGCGGCGGCTTCCTGCTTTGTAATGGCGCTCGTGAAAGAATCTCGGCGCATTGATGCACGCTTACTAAACACAAGATTAATGTATTACCGTGTATGTTTTTTATAGAGAAGTTCCTGTCAACAGAGCATAATGTAGACCATTGTATGCCAGGAATTATAATCTGCAGATATTATTGACACCGGAACTAGATTCCTCGGCGTAAGATAAACCTGTTGTGAGGTTTTGTTTACTAAGGAAGCATCTGACTGCACTTCACATATTTAGAGGCACCTCAGATTTCAGAGCAGCGGTGTGGGTAAACCAGGGCTGACCGCACACTGGAACCTTTGCAGATGTGAGGTATAATAAGCATATCATATAGTGCTGTAATTTTGTTCAGATAAGCTGGGAGGAGGACTGCTCATGGATATTAACCGACTCTCATTACCAATAATCACAAGTACCACTAATGACCAATAATCACAAGTACCACTAATGACCAATAATCACAAATACCACTAATGACCAATAATCACAAATACCACTAATGACCAATAATCACAAATACCACTAATGACCAATAATCACAAGTACCACTAATGACCAATAATCACAAGTACCACTAATGACCAATAATCACAAGTACCACTAATGACCAATAATCCCAAATACCACTAATGACCAATAATCACAATACCACTAATGACCAATAATCACAAATACCACTAATGACCAAAATCACAAATACCACTAATGACCAATAATCACAAGTACCACTAATGACCAATAATCACAAGTACCACTAATGACCAATAATCACAAGTACCACTAATGACCAATAATCACAAGTACCACTAATGACCAATAATCACAAATACCACTAATGACCAATAATCACAAGTACCACTAATGACCAATAATCACAAATACCACTAATGACCAATAATCACAAGTACCACTAATGACCAATAATCACAAATACCACTAATGACCAATAATCACAAGTACCACTAATGACCAATAACCACAAGTACCACTAATGACCAATAATCACAAGTACCACTAATGAACAATAATCACAAATACCACTAATGACCAAGAATCACAAGTACCACTAATGACCAATAACCACAAGTACCACTAATGACCAATAATCACAAATACCACTAATGACCAATAATCACAAGTACCACTAATGACCAATAATCACAAGTCACTAAATTACCTTGAAAACAACTTAGATTTTTTATATTAGTCTCTACATCGAGCCTTTCGCCTCTATGGCAGCCCTCTAACATGACGTCAATGGTCGCGTAATATGAAGCCACATAACCATGGAAGCAATAATAACCTCTCATCCACGCTCACCATCCCACTGTAGGCGCCGACAAAGCCATCTCGTTAATAACTAATCAATGCCGGACGTGAGATTCTAAATAGACTTTTTATTAAAAACTTCCTCGTTGATGAATAATATTCAAATGTAAGAAAGGAAGGTAACAAAGGCAACAAAGGGTACATTTTTACTCCAGGACCATAATTCTCCACACAATTGGAAGTATGGTTTCTGTTTACCCAAATGGGTTCTGAGAAGCTTTCTCTTCCTGAGTTTCCGTCACAAATCAATATTTTCGGAGATGTGTTATGTTTTTGGGAGAAAGGAGAGTGTATAGGATATATTAAAATTAACTAACCTAACCACACGTTTTGACTCAATAACCTAACCGAATGTAAACTAAACCCATGTTTTAACCTCCTAAATAAAGTCAAATCCACATTAAATAGTGTCCGCAGCAAGGAAAAACAGGGGTGATGCAGGTCACAAGAAGAAGAAGAGTAAGGCGCAAGTAAACACTAGTCTCTCTCCTCCCTATAAATAAGATTTCATATCTCCAAAAGTATTGATTTAGATTCAACGGAGGAAGCTCAGAGAGAGAGTCTCCCGGAATTCAATAAGGTACAGAAACCATACTCCCAATTGTGTAGTGAATTTTGGTCATAGAGTAAAATAACACCAAACAAAGTATCGGCAGTAAGGTACTATATAGTATAGACCTAACCTTACCTAAACTGACCTATGCATCTTTTTTTCTCAAATACTTTCTTTCAAACTACCAGATATTTATATACTAGATCCTATTTCTTCCACAAATAAGCCTTAGTAAAATGTGCACATAATACAAAATGCATTCAAAGCCGACAAAAAAATTATTGTCATCATACTACATACAAAAATTAAATCATGCACCAAGATCCGAATGAATATGTTTGTTAATGGTATACAAAGAAGCAAATATATCAACCCTAATGTACATAACTACAAACAATAACAATATCAATAAAACGAATACTTACACCAAGCAAACACTCACAATTAAAGCTCCTTTCACTCACTCACTCACTCACTCACTCACTCACTCACTCACTCACTCACTCACTCACTCACTCACTCACTCACTCACTCACTCACTCACTCACTCACTCACTCACTCACTCACTCACTCACTCACTCACTCACTCACTCACTCACTCACTCACTCACTCACTCACTCACTCACTCACTCACTCACACTCACTCACTCACTCATCACTCACTCACTCACTCACTCACTCACTCACTCACTCATCTCACTCACGTCACTCACATCACTCACTCACTCACTCACTCTCACTCACTCACTCACTCACTCACTCACTCACTCACTCACTCACTCACTCACTCCTCACTCACTCACTCACTCACTCTCTCTCTCTCTCTCTCATCTCTTCTCCTCTCTCTCTCTCGTATCCTCTCTCTCTCTCTCTCTCTCTCTCTCTCTCTCTCTCTCTCTCTCTCTCTCTCTCTCTCTAACACTCATTCTTTTTCACAAACAACAGTTAAAAGACACGAGAATCCACACAATACAATACTCAGTCCTACAATACACATTTTCATTTACAGATAACTCGAAGGAGAAGACAGTAATTATTTCCTCTAGTTGTCTTGTCACCTTATTTCCACTCACTCTCAACATACACCAACTCAAGTAAATACACTTACCCATTTTTCTGTATCAATTTTTTTAGGTGTGTTATGCATCAAGTGGGAATCCTGCACATTATGTATCACGGTTATAACAAAAGCGTCTATCATACATACATTACTGCACTGTTATGTTCGCAATATATAAAAATACTAGTTTCATCAAGATTCACAACAGTTACATGGACTTTATTTCCATTTAAATTAGAGCATTAGTATATATTAATGGTGGTGGAGCGAGAGCGAAAGTGGTCAGCACCGACAAACAGACCATGATGATGATTTATATAGACACGTGCCAATCATCCCTCCATCATTTCTGGTCCTCAGTTGCCGTGACTACAACACAACACTGCACTGACCCATTTACTAATAGCATGGGGATGGTGCTTACTAGGGTGTCTGTGGTTATAGTGGCACAGAGCTACTCCTATTGGTATTATTTTACACTAGGATCAGAATTCCTTACACAATTGGGAGTGTGGTTTTTGTTGACCTTAATGGATTCTAGGAAACATTCTCTCTATGAGCTTCCGTCGCAAATCATTACTTTTGGAGATGCTAGACGATGTTTATAGGGAAAAGAGAAGTGTTTACGTGCGCCTCACTCTTCTTCCTCTTGTGACCTGCAACGCCTCTGCCTGATATAGTGGCACAGAGCTACTCCCATTACATACACTAAGCAATAGAATGTGACACTAGACTAGAAAGCATCGCCCTTGATAACGACAACTTCAACACTTTGTTTTACTTACCCCGCGTCCTGCAAAACCTCCGGACAAAAACACAATTAAAATCAACGTTCACGTCCGCTCACTCCTCCGGGAAATGAATGAATATATGAAACACAGTACAGTCCATCACACCCGGCTATCCTACGCCCCCCAGGCCTGCTCTTGACTGGTTATTGTTGCGGTAGTGTGCGTCGAATACTTCACCTGTTTCGGAGCACTTTGTCTTGTTTTACGAGAGAGAGAGAGAGAGAGAGAGAGAGAGAGAGGAGAGAGAAGAGAGAGAGAGAGAGAGAGAGAGAAGAGAGAGAGAGGAGAGAGAGAGAGAGAGAGAGAGAGAGAGAGAGATGAGAGAGGCTTAGGAAGAGAGACAAGAAAGAGTAGAACAGAGAATTGACAGGCGGGTATAGAGAGAGAAGAGACGCGCAAGGAGAGATATAGGATGCACAAAGAGGGATGAAGTCGGAGAGAGCACGAGGAGAGAAATAATACAGGGAGAAGAAGAGCATGGTATCAGAATGAGATAGAGTAGATCTGAAAATGTGGAAAATATCAAATAAAAAACAGAAAAAACGGTAAAGAAATGCATACGAGACTGAAGAGAGATATGATGAATTATATTGCACTTCAATTCGCAATTAAAACTTTGCGAGTCAACTTGTATACTGAAGGACGAATAGAAGCGCAATTGTATAGCTTTCCATTCTATATATTCGTTATCTGATGAATATAATTAAAACCATGCATAAATTGAGCGTTAAATAAATAACATAAAATCATCCAATCGGATTAATTTTCGATTTAATGACGTTATTTATTTAGCAACGCTAATTTGATACATGGTACTAATGATTTAATCAGAAAACGAAATATAGAATGAAGAATAAATAACCTCATCAATCGGAAAAATTAACCGATGATATTTCATTATGTTATTTTAAACGCTAATTTATGCATGGTTTAATTAATTTATCAGATAAACGAAATATAGCAATGGAAAGCTAATAAAATTCGGGTTTATTGATTACCCTTCACGATAAAGTTTATTATCAAAGTATTTAAATGGCAAGAGTTTAAGTAAATATTAAGTTATGCAATTTCTTCATAGTCGCGTAATGGCATTTTTTTTTGCGTGTTTTACTGTTTTTTATTTGATAATATTATAGAACAAACATTTACGAAGATTACAGCATATCATATATACTTATAAACCAGTCTATATGATAGTCCATAGACCACTATATCTCTTTGTCGGGCGGGCCGCGGACCCCTATGCAACCCCGCAATTCAAAACATTGTCCCGTGAACAGTCCAGGTATACAGTGGTCTATGGCCGGGTTCATTGAGCGTGAGCTCCTATATGAACTCAAATGCAAATTATGGTAAGTGAACTAAATGGTAGCAAAACAGGCCGCCTAAGAAAAAACAAAAACAAAGCACTGAGCTATACTATGGATACTGAATCCGTATTATATAAATGAAAAAATAGAAAAATAAAGTAACAAATAAAATAGAAAACTTTCAGATATGCAAACATAACATATGCACACACACGTATGCACACACATTGGCTACAAAATACATACACATACATACGTAAATATCTCAACACTAATAACACTTGCACGCATAGAGAGAGAGAGAGAGCGAGAGAGCGAGAGAGAGAGAGAGAGAGAGAGAGAGAGAGAGAGAGAGAGAGAGAAGAGAGAGGAGAGAGGAGAGAGAGAGAGAGAGAGAGAGAGAGAGAGAGAGAGAGAGAGAGAGAGAGAGAGAGAGAGAGAGAGAGAGAGAGAGAGAGAGAGAGAGGAGAGAGAGAGAGAGAGAGAGAGAGAGAGAGAGAGAGAGAGAGAGAGAGAGAGAGAGAGAGAGAGAGAGAGAGAGAGAGAGAGAGAGAGAGAGAGAGAAGAGAGAGAGAGGAGAGAGAAGAGAGAGAGGAGAGAGGAGAGAGAGAGAGAGAGAGAGAGAGAGAGAGAGAGAGAGAGAGAGTTTTCCTCCTTTACATGTACTCACGGTAACGAGTATTTTTCTCACTTAAAACTTTCACAGCAGAGGTACAATATTAAAAAAAGCTTCCAAGAAAACGAAAATTATTACCACATCAATCTCACGATGGAGCTTGTGTTCTGAAAATCAAATAAACTTCTGACGCACCAAGATCTGTAGCCAAGACGCAATTAACCGCCAGACTGGAGGGTTGGCTGGTTTCCTCCTTCTGTACCAGCAATTAAGTGTGCTGCCACCTGCTGGGAATATAGGGCGGCATTAGGATAACCCAAAACGCTGCAGGCTTTGGCGGGAAGTCACGTCCGTCCGTAATTTGCCACATGAATCGCTGCATGCAATACTGAAACACGATATTGAACACCAGCTCGATCCATGATACTGTTTGCTAGCGTTTACTTGATATTGATAAGGATTGTGTGGCTATTATACGATGAATAGGATGGTCAGATGGTCGTGAGTAAGTTCCCTATGATATAGAACATAACAACAACAACCAATGAAACTTAAGGTGAAGCGCGAGTCGCTTTTCGAACAGATGTTTCGTAAGGATTATGAGGCGACAGCATTCAAATCAAGGAGTTACGACACCTCGAATCCTTCGTATATCTATCAGTTTATTTGATGGTTCTCTATCTGCGATGCCCAGCCTGGCTATTGCATTCAACAGAAGAAGAAGAATGGGTTCGGGAAAATATTACCGGTGGTTTTTTCATGGGACTTCATGTTAAACTTATTGGTTGCGAAACGTGATTCTGAACCACCTTAATAAACCATGCAGTGATTCATAAGTTTTTCTTTATGGTGGTGTGTGTGTGTGTCTGTGTGAGAGAGAGAGAGAGAGAGCGAGATATGACTTGATGGCGGTCTACCTTTCCTCTAGTTACGATAATTACAACTACTTTAGAAACTTTATTTTTTACGGTAAAACGTTTTTCCTTGTAGCGGTTCTGCAACAATCATTAGGCTTACAAAGTAGTGCAAGTGATGACATAAAGGCTTAAGCTTTCATAACTATTAAATTAGAAAAAATATATATCTCGCTCATGTAAGATTGATCCCTCGTCAATTAAGATCCCAGACCCTTAGCGAGCAAGTCTTGATGGGGTAAATACGGTTGGACTCTGTATGTAGGTCTTATTATTTTGTTCATCAATTTCTGTTACTAATTTTTCTCCTCCACTCCACATCATCAATTTCATCTCGCCATCAGGAAAGAGTAAATCGAAGGAGTTGTAGTTTTCACAGTTTCTTTACATAAAAATAAATTACATATGCGTTGTGATTGCCAGAGTGACTAAGGCATATCTTGAAAGCATCATCACCGAACACTCAAACTTTTCTTAAGATACATGAATTCAAACATGGCGGTGAAATAATAAGGGTCAGGCGAGTACGTGTATGTTGGATGGAAGGAAAGATACAAACACCTGCATCTGCACGTGTACGTACAGCGACAGGCGGCAGGAAGCGTCGCCTTCCTTCGTTGCTCAGGGCCATAACTTCGAGGGAAGACATGGATCTATCTCAACCCGGGGCACTAATTACATTATTACACAAGGGACTTCCCACTCCATGTTCCCTGCCAGCCCAGCCCCTGAGGGAGGCACAGTAATCACCTGACAGCATAGTCTCCAGTCCCATAGGCGCCACAGAGACCCCGGTGCGCTGTGCTGCCTCCGCCCTTAGAAGACACTATAGAACAGGGGGGGGGGGGGGAGGGGCACTCAGTAGAGCGCATACCTCTGCCCGAATATTTCATCAATTGGTTGCTATGGCAACAGTTGTGATTATATATATATATATATATATATATATATATATATATATATATATATATATGCACTCAGTATGAGCGCATATCTCCGGCCGAATATTTAATCAATTGGTTGCCATGGCAACAGTTGTCAATAGATTTCATCCAAAATTAAATCAATTCTTCCTTATACCAAATAGACTTGGTATACTGAGTTTGGTCCAAATCTATTGGTAACTTTTCGAGAAATCCTGTACACTAACAAACAGACAGACAGATCGGGGTGAAAACATAACCCCTCCAACTTCGTTGGCGGAGGTAATACTCTTTTAACACAAAATATTTTTGAAAACCGTAAATTCCTCCATAGAACACCTGAATTGCCTACCTTCCCAGGCATGAAGTGGCCTAATAACCAGACTTTTTTTTTTTCCTTTTTACCTTTTTACCAATTTTTTTTCTTTTAAACCTTTGATGTCGTAGCGGGCGAGTATTTTCAACCTGTCTGTGGCAGGTACACCGCCCGCTGAACCGCTCATGGTGTAGAGAGGTTGTACTGCTACCGCCTGTACTACTTACTACTTATATTAGCGAGCTCAGTTTGGTTCCATATTATCACTATAGCCTACACTATATACGTACTATGTTCAAAACAGCAACATTTGTTATATAAAATGCAAATAAAATTTGAGTTGAATGAATTACCGTGCATAAATGTCAAGCTTAAAAAAAATCGTAGAAAAGATTGGTTCTTTTTGCTCCTTTATGTTTAATTTCATAACGCAAGCAGAATAAATTTCCTTTATTAATATGTATCTTTTGTTGCATTTTGATTGATATAATAACGCGATAGAAAAACCCAGGAAAAAGCTGCATATTTTGTTTTGTTGGGCGGGAGGGAGTGCACGGGGAGGCAGACTTCACATTAACGGCAGCTCGGTTCCACCCACTGGCCGAGCGGTGGTGACTGCCAAAATAATGCTCTGCAGGTCAGCCATTATTCAACACATGACACCTCTTTCATTATTTCATTTTAATTTCACATAAAAAATAAAATGACAACCGAAACCGTCATCAGCGCGTGACAGGACGAGGCATCAAAGCAGTCTGGCGCGAATATGATTATACCCTTCATCTACCCTTTATCTACCCTTTTTAGACGAGAAGGTACATTTGGGGTTTGAAAAGGGTATATTTAGGGTTGCAAAAGGGTATATTTGTAAGGGTAGCAGTATTTCATCACTATAAACACCCTTTTTCTACCCTTTTCCTACCCTTTTTTTCTAAGAGTGTCAAGACAAAAGTTTGCCACACATAATATCGACGAAGAAAAAAATCAGACACGGAAACAAGAAAGGAAGAAAAATAATATGAGAAAGGAACCCAAACTCCTGTCGAACGGATGAAAATTTATGTTGCCGTTTCTTTTTACGGCCCCACACGACTGTATATCAGGCAGGGCGACCACCACCCGGCGCTGGGAATGACGAGGCGTGAGAGAAGAGGAAGAGGAGCGGCGGGTCTCTAGCGGCGCCTGAGGTGGAGAAAAGGATATCATGTCCTCCTCCACTGGCAACCCCACATCGCTTTACTTAAGTTTATACCGTCTGCTGTCCTCCTCCTCCTCCTCCTCCTCCTCCTCCTCCTCCTCCTCTTCATCTTCCTCCTCCTCCTCTCCTCTTCCTCTTCCTCCTCCTCCTCCTCCATGCCCCCTTTCACCACCTACCACCACCGTCACTGTCTTGGCTCCGCTCCTTCACGATATAAATATTCAACACGAAACACAAGAACAGAAAAAGGAAAAAATATATCTATTTATAAAACGCACTTCAAAGATTAACCGAATCAAATTTTTGACCAAGTACGTGGATAAAATATTATATCTCTTATGACAACGAAAGATGATAAGAAATAATATAATTTCCTAGATGTAATTGAAGGAAGAGGTAGGAAGGGAAGTATTGAAAATGTGACTGTGGTGAGTGACTAACTTTCCCGATCTCTCTCCTTAATGAAGTGCTTGGCAGACACACCACCTTCCTGCTCCTCGATTTTTAGTACTCGACACTAAAGCCACAGAGTCATGCGGAAGTAAGAGCCGGCGAAAATCCAGACGAATAGGAGTAATCATGGAATACAGAGATAAATCAAATGCAAACTTATATGGATTGAGTCAGAACATTAATCAGATTACCACTAATACAACATTTAGACTTGCATAACAAAAAACCTGAAGGAGGGATGGAAGTTTTCAATAGAGTATAATCTGGTTCGCCATCTGTGACATGACATCCAATTAAGGTATCGTTGGACATAAATCTTTGCAGGGATGAAAGGATGTGGATAACACTAAGCCACCACAACACTGCACACTGTCACCCACTGCTACTTTTCCACGGAGCACACACAGCAGGGAGGACAGTGATACGAGTGAAAGGATGAAAGGAAAGCAATGACAGAATACGACAGGGGGAGATATTACTCATCACAAAACGTTGACGAGAGAGAGGAGAGAGAGAGAGAGAGAGAGAGAGAGAGAAGAGAGGAGAAGAGAGAGAGAGAGAGAGAGAGAGAGAGAGAGAGAGAGAGAGCGAGAGAGCGAGAGCGAGAGAGCGAGAGGAGAGAGACGAGAGAGAGAGAGCGAGAGGAGAGAGAGAGAGAGGAGAGAGAGAGAGAGAGAGAGAGAGAGAGAGAGAGAGAGAGAGAGAGAGAGAGAGAGAGAGAGAGAGAGAGAGAATTACTTAGGCACGTTTGCCTCCTAAACCTTTCCTTGACGCCATGGCTGGGTGAAAAGCTTTATCGCGTAAAATCCCTTTTGAAAAATTTACTTTACACTCCGACTTTCTTACTATTTATTTTCTTCAAATCGCAAGAAAGTATGAAAAATGGTAATATTGCGTTGAAATATCACTACCATTACCACGAAAAAGTTCAAATTTACCCTTATTTCGTGATCTTTGGTTTGCGCAATCCTATAGTCTACTTTTTTTAATGAGGCGAAAATTCCATTCTATCTTACGGTCTCATGCTTAAAGTTATGCCTATGTTTACCTGATAATAGGGTTAACTATGACAAAATACAACTGAAATTTAGAAGAAGCGTACTATTCCCTTCTGGCATCAAATATCAGTCAGGAAGCAGCAAGGGGTCAGATTTTTGCCTCGTTAAAAAAACAAAACAGAGTATAGTTCCCGATCTCTGGTTTGCGCAATCCTAGTCATCTCCTTACACGTGAGCGTTTACGACCTTGTAGTAAACGAAAACAGCCCGCCAGACCCTCGCCGTCACGTCATCTCGCCGTGATGGACACCGCGGCACACGCGACGAGGCAGGGGATGTGATCGCTTTTGCTTTACGAGTCTTGCCGAGGTGCAGGAGGGGAGTGTGAAACAAAATATAATGATGACATACAACTCCCTATATTCTAACTGGGTTCCAATGACAATTACTTACATGTATACGCACGTGCTTTGGACAATACGAATATTTACCTCGCGTCCTTCAGTACATAACATTTGCTAATGATCAAGGCGCCTGGCAACAAATCCGGAAGCTTTGGCTCACTTGGAGTTCGGATCACCAGGCTGTTCTGGCGTCCTTTGCGGATCATTCGATAATCTGGCTGGATTGAAAAATTGTGGTCGTTGGAAAGTTGCATTAAGCCTCGTGTTCCTCCTTTACATTACGTAGGCTCAAACTTCAAAGGCACAGAGTTGAGGGCTTAGCGTCAAGGTTGTGCCGCCCTAACATGTGTCCACGGCTGCATCTACTTACAAAGTTTGAACCTAATAGCATGACATAGTCAAAATTGCAACGTGAATTCTGCAGGGTAATGATGCGCATCGTTAGTGGGCTGCGTACCGAAGGTGATTTTTGATTGCTCTATTATTTTATAGGACCGGTGTGTGTGTGTGTGTGTGTGTGTGTGTTGTGTGTGTGTGTGTGTGTGTGTGTGTGTGTGTGTGTGTGTGTGTGTGTGTGTGTGTGTGTGTGTGTTGTGTGTGTGTGTGCGTGCGTGCGTGTGTGTGTGTGTGTGTGTGTGTGTGTGTGTGTGTGTGTGTGTGCGTGCGTGCGTGCGTGCGTGTGTGTGTGTGTGTGTGTGTGTGTGTGTGCGCGCGTTACAACATTGTTGTTCGAGAAAATAAGGATCCTTCGTAAAGGGGTGAAAGGGCTTGATGTGTAAAACATCCTCTATTGCACATCGGAGAAAAATAAAAATGGATCATTATCATAATTATTCACTGTCGCTAACACGGAAAGTGTTCCCCATAGAGCAGCAGAGCAGCACAAGTTACGTGTTTGAATGTATTGCAAGGGTCACCGCAACACTGGTAATGCATCACAGCTTTCCTTGATAACAGGAGGGATGCAAACGAATTAATTGGCTGCAATCAGATAAAGGCCCAGACATGTTCCAGGAAACAGCACACGCACACACACACACACACACACACGCACGCACACGCACACGCACGCACACACACGCACACACACACACACACACTTAGGAGACAGGACCATTTTGTAATTATTTTGAGCTGCACCGGTGTATTAAAGTATTTAGACAAAATGTTACTTAACCGAAGCAAATTGAAATGAAAATGTTTGCTATAAATCTATAGCCTTGTCTCCAACACACACTCTTGCAGGGATTTAAATCTCCCTAAACAATATCAGCATTCGTGTTAATCTGACTAGTCCATCGACAGGCAAGAAGGGGAAGAGAAGACTTATATTGTTTCGATCAAATTAACATAAAATCTTTTGGAAATGCGGGATAACAACTCAAACATGAATGATTGGGGTTAAGATTGATACTAAGACCAATAACTATTATTATTATTTTTCAAAAGATGTTGAATCGCTGCATAATTACCCTTATTTAATTTAGAGACTTTTCTTTCATAGTTACTTGTCTCTAACTCAGAATGTACTCACAGAGATGACAAACTATAACAAGCCTCAACAAGTAGGCTACTCATGGTCTTTACTCACATATGACAACTTGGTCTTATCATAAATTGCTTCGCTCTCCCCTGACTGGCGGCATCGCACTCATTCCCGAAAACAAATGGTAATTCAACTAATGGGCAACAGCTTGTTCGTCCATAATCAAGCCGGTTCTCCTGATACCTGGCTGACACTATGTAGTTACACCTACGGTCACTTTATTATCAGAGTAGCGCCATTGGTACCGTAGATAACACTATAGTCGCCAGTCACTTGCTACTGCACTAATGTCGCCAGGCACAATATATTCATAATTTTAGCATCCCTACAGATTTGTATGTGCCACTGAAGACATGTAGTGTGATATACATAATATAAACTACTGTACATGCCTCTTCAGTGGCACATACAAGTCTGTAGTGATGCTAAAATTCATAATATATAGTGTCTGGCGACATTAGTGCAGTGGCGAGTGACTGGCGACTATAGTGTTATCTACGGTAGCACTATGTTAAATTAAAAGCTACTGGTCGCCATCTAGAATCCCGGGGTGACGGTACAGAAGATCTGCCGTGACGGTTGGTCCAGCGCATGCGCAGAATTTAGCGATATTAAATCTAACCTAACTTTACTTTAACTAGTTAAGTCAACAAACTGTGTGAGCGAGTGATTGGCTGGTTACTTCAGGCGCTGGTTTGGCTTTGAAACGACTGTGTTCTATTTTTGTTCCTCTTTGGAGCGGAATGTCAGCGTCCTGTTTTGATACCTCTTTTCTGTCTTTTTATTCTTATTATTATTTCCTCCTTTCTATTTTTGTTTCGTGTTGCAGTATTTGAGCCGCCGCCGTTTGTGTTCGGTAAAATACACAGTCTCTGAGATCCCAGGAATACGTGGCTGTCCTCCTCCTCCTCCCCTTCTCGTTTGTTAGCGTGTTCATAGTCATTTTGTTCATGTTTGTGTGAGTTTTTAGGTTCATATTTGATGGTAGAAGTGATGTAAATACCTGTAAGCTTTTTGCTGTATATATGTGTAAACTATACTGTGTTTGTTTATTGATATAACATTCTATACTTGCTGTAAATCGTGTTCTACGTATTCTAGTCTACTATGCAAGTTACATACGAAATAATGGAAACAGAACGGAACTACTACTACCACTACCCTTGCCCCACCCACCACGCCACACACCGTGCACTACCAACCCCTTTTATGCTGTGCCCCGATGACGCCCCAAAACTCTTCTTGACAAACATATTCATTTCAATATGAACACAAAAATGAAACAAAATAATTCACGCCTGAAGGTCACCTCGAGCCTCGCCGTGCAGGGCGACAGCGGCGCCGTGGACACCATCACGCTGAGCTACAAGAGGCGCCCGTGCTGGTACTCGTGCGGGTGCTGGGGGCGCGGGAGGCGGGTGATCGCCTCCTTCACCTTCCCCCGCGAGGCATGGCAGTGTGCTCACGACGGTTTCGAGCGGAACACCTCCGCCCAGGCGGCCGTGATGAAAATGGCACGCTTGAGCAAGAAAGACGGGAACACCCTCGTCAGGGTGCGCTGCCTGGCCGGTGGCACCCCCGTCTTGACCTCTGACATGACCCTCGGGGACCTTCTCCGAGGGCTGAAGACCACAACGGTGGGGGACACAGCGGTCCTCAACTTCAGCCTCGAGGGAGGAAAGCTGCAGTCCACTGCAGGACAGTAACAGACTTTCACGGCACTGTTCTGTAATGGGCAGCGGATTGGTGTTGACAACGGTCAACACCTTCCAAGCAGCGAGGACAAGGAGGAGTCCAGCCTGACACAGGAGGATGAAGAGCACCACACCAGCTGTGACGCGGCGCCCCCGGGCAGCCCCCAGCACGATGAGGGAGACTCCTCCAGCGGTGACTGTCAGCCAGAGGTACCATCTGTCCGCCCCGAGTATTTTCTCGATGTGGAGATCGAGCATGAGATCGGGGACGGGTATCCTCCCGGCGTCAGGCAGGAGGACGTCGGGTTCATCACGTGCGTCGACTACCTGCACAACCTGACACTGCGGTACGGGCGTTGTATCGAGGCGGCGAAGGATCCCCGCTACAGCGTGCGCGGCTACTTCAAGTGGGTGGAACGCTGCTACGGCTACTGCGGCCAAGTGCAAAGCCCCAGCCAGGAGGACGACGACAGTGATGCCGAGGACGACTACTACTCGGCCCTCGAAGAGGGAACCGATTCCGAGGAAGAGTACTACTCGGCCCACGAACCCGAAACCGATTCCGAGGACGACCACTACTCGGCCCTCGAACCCGAAACCGATTCCGAGGAAGAGTACTACTCGGCCCACGAACCCGAAACCGATTCCGAGGACGACCACTACTCGGCCCTCGAACCCGAAACCGATTCCGAGGACGACCACTACTCGGCCCTCGAGGACGAATATTCCCCTCCGATCGAAGAGGAAGAGTGGTATGCCGATGACGAATATTCCCCTCAGATCGATGAGGAGGAACGCGATGAAGAATATTACCCTCAGATCGATGAGGAAGAGTGGTTTGCCGATGACGAATATTCCCCTCAGATCGATGAGGAGGAACGCGATGAAGAATATTCCCCTCAGATCGACGAGGAGGGACGCGATGAAGAATATTCCCCTCAGATCGATGAGGAGGAACGCGATGAAGAATATTCCCCTCAGATCGATGAGGAGGAACGCGATGAAGAATATTCCCCTCATATCGATGAGGAGGAATGTAATAGCGATGAAGAATATTCCCCTCAGATCGACGAGGAGGGACGCGATGAAGAATATTCCCCTCAGATCGACGAGGAGGGACGCGATGAAGAATATTCCCCTCAGATCGATGAGGAGGAACGCGATGAAGAATATTCCCCTCAGATCGACGAGGAGGGACGCGATGAAGAATATTCCCCTCAGATCGATGAGGAGGGACGCGATGAAGAATATTCCACTCAGATCTATGAGGAGGAATGTAATAGCGATGAAGAATATTTCCCTCAGATCGATGAGGAAGAGTGGTATAGCCATGACGAATATTCCCCTCAGATCGATGAGGAGGAACGTATTAGCCAGCGTGAGTCTCCTCCTTCAACCGACGACGACGAGGACGAGGAGCAGTCGAACTTTTGGGAACACGTGTTGGACTGTGTCAGCGTGGTGACTAGTGCGGTGCTCGTGTACCAAGCGTGGCTGGAATGCTCGAGCTTCTACCACTATAACTGAGGCCACGGAACCAACCACAGTTTACATGACAACCAACAAAAGAACGCGCGAATTTTTGTACTAAATGAATCTTGAATGCTGCCCCGTCGAAAGGCTAATAAATAAATCTTGCAAAATTTATCGAATTTAAATGTTTTGGAGTTTACATTAGAGTGTTTTAATGATTAACTATAATGATTGAGTAGAGAAAAATATTAAGTTTCAAGCAAGGAAAACTTATCTTACATTTTGAATCATCTTATTATCAGGTCTATTTAAAACAGTCCTTTGTTTGGCATGAATGATCGAAAAATACAATAATAGGACTACTACTACTACTACTACTACTACTACTACTACTACTACTACTACTACTATACCTATTATGCCAATAGGTAAAAACACCTCTAACTTAACGTTTGTTTGTTGTTAAGCTATTAATGTTTCCTCTAGTACTAATAATTTCATCGGCAATTTTTTTTTTTTTACCTAACCTAAGCAAACCTATACTATAAGATCCAGGTATTTTCACATAATTTATTAAAGTATCTCTTAGGAGATTATTAGAGGTATATTATTGTACCCCTATTAAGGGTATATAATATCCTACCCCTCTAGTTGTATATACTCTTAATAGGTACTATTCAATAGGGTATTAACATCAGATATATTTCACCCTATTTTTCCTTACAAAATCATTTTACTCCGTAACTATTAGGCCTAGAGTAAAAATGCATAAAAGCAAAACGTCGCCACTCGTTTAATAGTTTCGTAATTTGTTCATACTATGACACATATAGCCATAATATGACACAGATGAAGACACAAAATGACACAGACTCTTCAGATAGCCCCTTCTAACTGTCCTGAAATCATGGATGTAAAAATGTAAGTATTTACGCCACCAGACTTCTGTAAATAAAAAAAAACGTTGTCTTGGCGACTTAAGTGTTATCTACGGTAATGGTTATGATAAGGATTGCTTGATTTATGGCCAAAAAGGGGGAAATGTGCCAGACATCAGAAATAAGGAATGATAAGGAATGTATATGCATGTAAAGGATATGTAGGCTATGTGTGTGATAAGGAAAAATAAGTCCTGTGAAGTGATGTTGCAGCCTCGGGAAATACTGGGAAACAGACACCTGGAGTTATAAGAGGAAAGAAAGGAAGGGAAAAATTGTATATCGCTGAGGGAGTAAAATAATCTACGGAAATGAGACGTCCATGTATAATAAGAGGCAAGAAAGAAGAGGAAACAAACACCTGGGCAGACATTCAGAGAGTGGCACTTGGAATTCATTCAGTCACTCACTCACACTTCAACAAGCCCATACTGTCAGGCTGCAGCCTAGAATAGATCTTGTTAGGTTATGTTAGGTCAGGTTGGAAGTTGGGGTTTGGTCTCAGTGCGACGCAGTCCTGTTTTCTAGTATCAAAATGAATAATATACCCACGGGATTTGAAAATAAGAAAGCTAATATGTCACCCAAAATAGTAGAGAACAAACCAGGGTAAAGATTTGATTTCGGCCCCACTTCAATAATGACCCAACCCGTCCCAGGGAGTCCTAGGTAATTCCATTGGTGTTTTGACATTAACCAAAGCTGACACTAATTCAATCTAATAACCTCTTAAATGCCACGGAAGGAGACAGTAGGTTACTAGCATACTTGCAGTTCGGGGGTCAGACCACCGAGTCACATGCAAGAGGCGGGCGTTTATTCTCGTAATTTTTTACTTTGACCTGCCTTATTTTCCTCAAAATAATACAAGACCAAGGGGGTGTGGTGTAAGTTGATTCCATTGCTGCTCTCACAATTGTAAAAAATGACCTACTTTTATCGAAAATATATGTGGGAACTAAATCACACCTGTAACCCAAACCAGTATCACCACACCCCTGCACCTCTCCAGTTTCTCCATCACCCCATAGGCTTTGTCCCCATATGGCATAAGTCAGGCATAGTCCATCATCACTCAGTCACCCTAAAGTCCCTAAATCAGTTACACCCTAAAGGAGGCGGTAGCAGAGTGGTTAGCGTCACCGGGTGGCGTTCTCGAAGACCCGAGTTCGATCTCGAGTGAGACCCATAAATCCACTTAAAATATTTCTGCACCGTCGAGTGGCCTAAGAACACCCACATGACCTGTCCATTAACTCTACCTTCGATTGCAAGTGCATCGGAGGGCACAGGGGGGCGGCATGAGCCTCTTATCACAGGCGTCACTATAAAAAAATCCTGCCTGCGCCACCAACGGGCGAGGGCCAACCATCACAGCTCTCAAGTGAACCTCCAGGGCCTACCATCCCATCCCTGGAGGTCACTGCCTGCAGGCGCTATAGGCCAAGATGTAAAAAAAAAAAAAAAACTCAGTCAATCCACTAGTTTCTCTATTAGTCATGCTTTCTCACTCAGTCAGCCCACAGTGGAGGCTCGGTTAGCGCGCCTGTACTGGTTGTAAAAGTAAAGATGGGAGCATACGCTAAGCTGCGCGTGGCATGCGGTGCTCATCTCCGTGGCATTAGCCCTTAGAGCCTGTGGTGGGTGAGGACCCGTTACCCCGGGACACAGGGCTAGTGTGACTCCCGGGTTACCACAGTTACCTTCCCCAGGTTACCCCAGGTACCCATTTATCAACCCCGAAAGGAAGGAAGAACAGCTGGGTAGGCTGGTCACCGGCTTGCCCTGGCCCGGGATCGAACCAGGGCCCGCAGATTCGTAGCCATGCAGGCACGCTAGCCACTGCACCACGGAGGCGACAATGTACTGTAAATGTAATAAATGACAACGTATGTAATGTACTGGTTGTGACGTCACGGAAATGGCGGACGTTTTTTTCGAGCAATACTTTATAATCCCTTTTACAGCACGAACTCAATCTTTTTTTGTAGAAATCATATATGCACATATATACACACATGGCAGACACACATTTCTTAAGTCTTCCCAAAGACTACTTACTGTATACTGGACTTGCTACTCGTGCCCCGCGCCAACCCGCCCATGACCAGTGGAGGCCAGTTTTGCGATTCCTGCCATTTTAGAACATCACCCCTATTTCCCTTTCTAAGGTTTATCAGTATATATGATATACCGTTATCTTCGTAACTGTTTGTTCTATAATATTATCAAATAAAAAACAGTAAAATACACTAAGAAATGCCATTATGAGAGAGTGAAGAAATATGCATGACCTCAATATATACTTAAACTCTTCGCCATTTAATATTTTGCGAGAAAACATTTTAGATGCTAGCGATAGAAAGAAGCGGATTTTCATTAGCTTTCCATTGATATATTTCGTTTTCTGATAAATGAATTACCACCATGCCTAAATTAGCGTTAACTAAAAAAATAACATCATCAATCGTATCGGCAAGTAAAAAAGTGTTCCATGAATACAGTAGACTATGGCATATCAGTATAAATGATACACTGTTATCTTCGTGAATGTTTGTTCTATAATATTATCAAATAAAAAACTGTAAAATACACTAAAGAAATTCCATTATGAGACTCTGAAGAAATATGCATGAACTTATATTCACTTAAACTCATCGCAATTTAATATTTTGCGTGAAGACTTTTTACATGCAACATATCAATAGAAGCGGAATTTAATTAGCTTTCCATTGCTATATTTCATTTTCTGATAAATGAATTAGAACCATGCATAAATTAGCGTTAACTAAATAAATAACATCATCCATCGGGTAATTATCCCGATAGATGATGTTATTTTTTTAGTTAACGCTAATTTATGCATGGTTATGATTCATTTATCAGAAAACGAAATATAGCAATGGAAAGCTAATGAAAATCCGCTTCTTTCTATCGTTAGCATCTAAAATGTTTTCTCGCAAAATATTAAATGGCGATGAGTTCAAGTGAAAATTAAGTTCATGCATATTTCTTAACTCTCTCATAATGGCATTTCTTTATTGCATTTTACTGTTTTTTATTTGATAATATTATAGAACAAACATTTACGAAGATAACGGTATATCATACATACTGATAAACCATAGGAAGGGAAAAGGGAGTGATGTTCGAAAACGGCAGGAATCGCAAAACTAGCCTCCACTGGAAATAGCCCAAAATGAGTAGCAAGTCCAGTATAGAGTAGTTTGGTCTTCCCATAACAAAAAACTTGCCTATTATTTGCATTGGACATAGCCAAGGGCGTTTCCCCTAAGGACCTGGAGGGAAGTCGCCCCAAGAGGTCTTTCTCGTGGTTCACAAGCCTGCGCGCCGCCGTGAGCCTCTAAGCTGCCGCCATCAGGGTGTGATCGTGTGGGTGAAGCAGTAGCAGCACGGTGTCCAATAAGAGGATGTCTAGTCCACCTTACTTCACCCGTTAACATGTATTACAGTGAGGGAGGTAGCGCTCTCGATCCTCACCCAGGCAGAACTATTTTGTCTCAGTTACCTAGTTCGTGGGAAATATTGTTAAATAAATAGTTCTGCAGGTGGATGGATTACAAGACTTTTCCGAAGTGGGGCGTTTGGTGTATTATTGGACTGGACTGTGTTGAGGCGATTTTCAGTTCCTGTACCGTAGCGCAGGATGTCAAAACTTAAGGAAAAATATTCTTATTGCCCTAAACATGAAAAATCCTTCTTTTTTAAAGTGCAATATAGAGTTATTACAAAATATGTATTAAAAAAACTATTGATCTAAATATCTATATTTCTGACGCTCGTTCCTAAAGTCTCCTTCAAGGGGACGGCCGCGACAGAAGTCTCCACTTAAATATTCTTGCATTTGTATTCCCTCCTTGCATGCTCTAATCGTCCTATTCTTCTGTCGCCCCTTTCTCTCACACACTCCAGCATTATGTCCATGCATTTTACCAAGGGTCGTCCCCTAGTACGCACCGCATATATATATATATATATATATATATATATATATATATATATATATATATATATATATATATATATATATCTGTGCAAAGGCGAAGCGGTAAATGTTGAGAGCTAATATGGAGAAACAGTTGAATGTTCAAAGGAATGAAAATTAGCTTATATGGAAAATTATTTGGGGAGGTATATGAAATAACGTATCTTTGTTGGAAGTATGGAAGGTGAGGCAGATAACAAGCGCTGCAAGGGAGGAAAATGATTGGATCTCTTGGATGCTGCATGAATAGAATCCCTGGATAGAGTCAAGAGTAGCGTCCTTAGTAAGCACTAGGGTAAAGGCTACTGGGCGCCATTTTGAATCCCGTGGTTTTCCGCTTACTTAGACCTGCGGGGCTTCTCAGTCCTATTTTTATTGTTTCTAATTAGTGTAATGCCGTGCTGCTGTGCTATCGAATGTAACAATAGGTCTGAGAAGGGATTTAAATTGTACAACATTTCCACAAGCCCTGATGGAAAGAAATTATGGATAAACAAAGTCAGTCGTTTGGGCTGGACAACTCGTTCATCTTTTTTGTGGTGGGTGTACTAGGCATGCTTGGTATTTTTTTTACTATTGTTCCATAAATCTATACACGATTGGGGGTATAGTTTATGTTCACCTTAATCAATGGATCATAAGAAACTTTATTTTTCTGAGCAGCCGTTGCAGATTAATTCATTCGTCGATATAAAATGTTTTTGGTAGGAAGGAGAGTAAGGGAGTTGAAAATAATCACCTAACCTAACCCTGCGTTTAACCCATGGTCGACCTATTGTAACATAATTTAACCTAACCTCACATTTAACCTAACCTCACGTTTAAACCGTGGTCGACCTATTGTAACATAATTTAACCTAACCCCACGTTTAAACCATGGTCGACCTATTGTAACATAATTTAACCTAACCTCACATTTAACCTAACCTCACGTTTAAACCATGGTCGACCTATTGTAACATAATTTAACCTAACCTCACGTTTTAACACCCTAACACAAGCCAACTCCTCGTAAAAATAGTGTCCATAGGTATATTTAGTATTTCTGAAAACTTCAAAAAATAACCCACCTGGGAAAGGTAGCTTGAGTAAAATCTTGTTTTTCTTATATCACAAAATTAGAAAATACAATATCAAAAGTAACCTTGTGTGATAAGACCTATGTTATGTACCTGCATGTATGACCTGTGTGATGGTGTTTATTCATATACTTACATTGGTATGGATTCTATACCATATACAATTATACATATTTTCTAAATTACTTATCATATCTTTAAAATAATAATATATAAATGAAATAACCCGGAGCTCTCCACGAAGAGTAAATCTGAACATGTAAAAGTAGTAATTGGGTGTGGTGTTATATATCTGGTAGCTAAATCTTTACACAGGCATACAATACACACACTTTCAAAGAAAAATGCATGATGCACTCCATTCCTATGAATGAAATTAGCTTTCTACATTATGTAGCTACATTTTATTTAGTTCAATGGAATAAGAAATTTATGAGTTAAATTGAAGAAAAAAACCCACTGATTTACAACGTGATATTTTTACTCTTATTAAAATAAATTAAAATCAGGTCTACTTTAAATCATAACATCTCTGACGAACACACACACCTGTGTGGTCAAGTGGATAAGAGCGCCAGATAAAGCAGGCCATTCTGTGGTCGGGTGTTCGATCCCCGACACTGCTGCCTCGCGGGGATTTTTCACTAACAAATACGAGCGATTACTGTCCCACTTGAACAAAGGGATGGGGTGTGTGTTGTGTGCGAGGCCCCATTACCCAAAGATCGGTCACTACGACTTCTAAGCTCTTTTCGGGACGGTAAAATTAGCGATCGCGAGTCTAGCCCGCTTGAACAAGACCGTGGGAGAATACACACCACCAACACTACGGAGTCGCATGGAAGTTCGGTATTTCAAATTAATGAAAAACTATGTCAAACTGCGAATTCACCACCACCACTGGTGGTAAATATCCTCAGTTATCAGTTATCATGTGGTTGATGCAGAGGCGATAGGAAGTTTTAAGAGACTAGACAAATATATGCATGGATAAAGATGCAAGGTGGATACATACTGTATGTAATACATTACAGGAACAACCACGTGTAGGTGTACCGGCCTCTTGTAGATTCTTTTTTTTCTTACGTTCACTAATCACCCTCGCCCTGATGGGCTTGGTGCTGGAGGCCGACAAGATTGGCCAGGCGGCGAGGGCGTGGCGGGACGTAGGGCCCACACCGCCCTCAGGGATAAGGTGCTGAAACCCCTGGGTCTGGCCTCCCCAAGGGATCCCCTGGCGGAGTATGGTTTCCCCGTGGGTGACAGGTGGCGTGAGGTGGTGCCCCTGGTGGCGGGCATGAAGGCACGTCTGGTCTGCCTGGAGGGGTAGGTCCAGGAGGCCGAGCAGGAACACGACGCGTTGGTGTTCAGTGTCGTGGCGGCCGTGTAAGTGGTGGTGGTGGTGGTGGTGTGTTTGGTGCGCGGGGGCGGGATGATCCTGGGCACGGCAGAGCCTGCAGCGCGGCACCACACCCCTCACGAGGAGGAAAACAGCAAAGTGTTGGTGAAGGGGACAAACGGTCAGATGGGTGTTGGTGACGCACACCACTGCATGAAGCCAAAACCTTGTCCTCAAGACTAGAGCGACGCCACGCGTCCTCCTTGTGGTGTGTGAAGTGATGGCCCGTGACGCCCTCAGGACCAGGACAGGCGGCAATTGCGCACATATTGTACCTCGCTGACACACACGCACGTAACTTGCTGCCTAGCACACATACTTAATTTAACGATTTCCTAACCTATTTTCTAACGATCAATACATGTGCTGACAATGCTAATTACACCTACACACGATTACAACATAGAAATCACAACAGTAACTCTTGAAACTCACCTTTACTGTGAAAAACCAAGGAAAACGAGACGCGGGACCTTCCTTCCTGTCGGCTGCTCCTCGCAATGGCAGTTCCGATGATTCGCCCTCCTCCCGCTACTGACGTCACGGAAGTAGACGCTTTTTAACAATTGACTATGATCTAATGTGACAATAGTTTTCTTTATGTATTATCAAACTATGCAATTTTTGTTGTATATAGTGTTGTATCGTAGGTGGGTAAGTAAGGTGGTTTATGCATTGTGATGAAATTGCCAGTGGTGGTGTCTGGCATCACTGTGCGTTGGGGAGTTGCCAGCTTCGAGTACTCTGGACACTCTAGTTTCTGCTCCATATTTAATTGTTTGTTTGGTAGGTTACGCGCGTGTTAATGGACGAAATACGTTTAACAGATTAGTATGCCCATCTGCCTGGAAGTAGTTTGATGCATATTGAAAAGGAAAATACACAAGGCATTTTCAAAAACACACACACACACCTGGTGTTGCCACCCGGGACATGCCACGCCCCCCTCCCCCATAAAGGTTTGAAGGAATTACCTATTTCGTCGTACGCGATGGCACAGTTGTTGGCCATTTAATTTGGCAGAAGCGTAATATGGCCTTCATCAAAAATGATAATTGAAGAAAAATTATACCCGAAGATTTCGTTTTAAGGTGGTGTCTTGGTTAACTTTGACAACTTATAGAATACTTTACAACAACTTATATAATACTTTACAACAACTTATATAATACTTTACAGCACACTCGAGTCAAATAGGCTATCTGGTGACTTAGGACCTCAGAAAACAGCTCTTCAAAAGATCCATTAGTGCACACACACACACACACACACACACACGCACCACACATTTTATCCAAAACGATATTCCAACTTGATAGTGAGGATAGAAATGAAAATCCTTCCAAATACTTTTCCGATGTCAATACTTGATTCTTGAAATGTCGATAGAAAAAATTGAAAGCCAATGCGAATTGCTATGATGGAAATTTGATCCGTGAACTAATATTTAGATAGAGTTAAGCAGACCGATTTCTCAGAACTAGTGGAGTCTTATTAGAGATGAATAATAAAAGTGAGAGAGAAAAAACCTTCCAATCGCAATGAAATTCGTTCTTTTCTTTCTAAGTTCTTCGGTCTTATATAAAGCCTACACATATAAAATCTTCTGAAGAGTGATTAGCCTGGTACTAGTCATTATTGTACTGTTATAGTGTTCTGCCTTGGTACACTCACCCTGACCTGTCCCTTCATTGACTATGCTTCTGTCTGGTTGTTTTTCGGGTTGACTGGCGTACGTGTAGTGTCTAATCTGCCTTTTCCAAACCCGTTTTATAATCATGCCATGCTGTGTGAGGTAAGGGAGACTAACCAGGCGAGTGGGTGAGTGTTGACTTTTTCTCACCATCTCGTCTTGCAATTTTCCTCTATTACGAATACTGTACAACCTCCCCAGTCATCATCTTAATTCTGCTTGTGTCATTACAGCCTCCTTTAACTCAACATCTTACCTTTGCAACCTTCCCTTCAGAAGAAAATATCAAATGTGTCCTTACATGTTAGAAAGAAGACACGTATGAAGACTTCCTTTATTCTTCATCAATTGAATTATCCTGGAAACTTTCTGTATAGCAAGCAAGTAAAGGTGTATTTGGTGCTACGAAGAAAACTGGTACACCTTGAAAAGAAATGGAATGAATGAAAATTTTCGACAGAGGAGGAGAGAAGGAAGGGAGCGCTCGTAATAGAAAGTTGATGCAAGGTGGAAAAATGTTCGAGTTTTCGTTCGATTACAAGATTAAATTGATAGAATATGGTGGCTATGGGAGCTATTGTGTTTAGGGAGGAAGAGGAAGATCAGATTCACCTCTCTTATAATAATTGTTTCGCTTTAGAACACCTTCTCTGCACCATTCATTTATATTCATCAAACATTCATTCTTGTAACTTTTTTGCTTCTCTCTCTCTCTCTCTCTCTCTCTCTCTCTCTCTCTCTCTCTCTCTCTCTCTCTCTCTCTCTCTCTCTCTCTCTCTCTCTCTCTCTCTCTCTCTCTCTCTCTCTCTCTCTCTCTCTCTCTCTCTCTCTCTCTCTCTCTCTGCACACTTTAGGAAGAGTTATAACATTTTTTTTTATGAAACAAATTACTTTATTTTTATGTTGAACGCACTTTTCCGTGAAGAGCTAACGTGTTATGAATTACAAAAAGTCTTGCTATTGGGGCGGTAATATCACTTGTATACACGAGTTGTATACAAGTGTTACAGTGCTGCGGCCCAGGTACAACACTCAGCACCTCGCAGGACTTTGGTTCCCGTAGAGGAGATTTGCTCGCACATTGAGGGTGATTGTGTCTAACGATCTCCTCCTTGAAATCCCGAGAACCAGCATAGCAAGGTGTCAGCGGGCCTTTAAGTGGGCCACAACACCACTATGAAGCACCGCCACGGTTGAGGTGGAGGGCAGGGCCGTGAACACCCAGCAGGTGAGGCAGCCCACACGTGGTGCCGCACACACCTGCCTGCCATTATGCCCCGCCGTGCCTGTCAGTGCCATACAAATATGAACAAAACAGACCAATATTAATTGTGTGTACATATATTTATTCTGCAAATACTGAGTAGTGACTAAAATTATTTAAGTTAGATGGCCTGAGGAGGGAGGACGTTTTTAGCTTCTAATGTAATCCTATGCCCCAATGTTAAAATGTTCTTTGTACTTTTCTAACTGTTTGAATAAAAATATCAATAGTTTGTCTCACAACATCTGCAAAACCCTAAGGTAAAAATGTAAAAAATTGCACTCAACATTCTTTCGAATATATTACACATGTTAAAGCTTCAGAAAAGCAGCCATACTTTTCAATAAACAATAACATACATCATACACACTATTAAAATGAAATGCATGCGTGAGTTCTCAACTACTGACATAACTGCGATGTGAAAAGTGTACCAATTGAAAAAATATCTAAAATAAATGTTACTGTCGTCTTGTTCCTTCACAACGTCACGTGTGAGGGACAGGTGAATGCCTCAGGTGTGACAGGTAAGTATCAAGGAGGAGCCCAAGATGATGTACACACACACATACACTTGCTCACCCTTTTTAATTACACACACCTGCCCTCGCACTCCCACTCCCACGCCTTGCCTTGACGAAGACATTATCCCGGCCAGACATAAATTTTCAGGGGAACGAGAATGGATTAACCCCATGCAGCCCCTCCGTGAGATTCTGTGCGCCATGAAACAACACAAAATGACTGATCCAACATGAGAAGAAGGGAGGAAGAAACATTGTAAAAAATTTATTCATGATGATCCACAAGAGAGTAGACAATATCACCTATAGCAAGTGTGAAGTTGGAAGCTGACTTATTATGATAGGAGCATATCAGATTTAGATATGGCAAGTGATTGCTGAATACGCTTGTGTATCTGTTAGAATGTGTGTACCTTAGTCTTTACAAAGTCGTCCAGATTGTAGACAGGTCTAGGAGGTTGTGATAGCAGGTCATAAGGAAGACATTTATCCTGAGCAAACAGTATGTAGTGAAGTCTCTCAGAGATAGACATATTGATGGTGGAGTTGAGAGAAGCCATGGCTTGAGGAGTATATGTGTCCCAAAGAGTGTCTGAGTCAGGGAGGAGAGAACGTAAGGTGTTGAAAATTTTGCGGTTGTCTTTTTCCACCAAATCATTAGCACTGGGCCTGTAGGGAGGGCCAAGAGGGAGAACATGGAGCGCTTCATCTCCCAATTCAAGCAGGAACTAGAGGAGGTGTGGGATAAGTGCTATGTAGGGGAGGAGGAGAAGGAGGTATTTACTCCTTACGTATCAGATGAATGCACCGAGGAAGTTTTGGAAGCACACACGGTTGAAGTGGAGAGACTGAAGAAGCACCACCAGGAGAACAAGAATCTGTTTGCTGCCCTGGACTAATGGCATCAGCTGTGGAACAAACACCTGAACCTGGAGGAACGATCTAACAACCCTAATAGGCTGTTTGGGAAGCGAGGTTGTGCTTTACTGCAAGAGGAGAAGGAAAGGAGGAGAGTAAGGGGCGAGCTGCCTCGCATTGAGAAGGAAGTACGAGTAGAGACAATAATGGCCAAGAGTTTGGAGGAGAGGAGTGGCCGGCCTTTCTTAGTGAAGGGGCAGGCGGTGGGGGAGTACGTGCTGGACTACTGGCACCGCTACCACGCCCAACGCAACCGGGAGAAGAAAGAGCGCCAGTCGGCACGCACCAAACAGTTGCTGCATGAAACTCGTCTGGGCACCGAGCACCACGCTGTCAGCTTCAAGCGTCAGTTGGCACCGGAAGGGTCTGTCAGGAGAACCAACCAGAGGCGGCTCCAGGAGAATAGCTCCCCAGATCCTTCCTCAACGTCCACCATCTGCTTGACCCCACAACACCTGAGGTCCCGAGGCATCCTGCGGGAACACAACCAGAAGCCGCTGCTGTCCATTGCTGCGGAGAAGATATACAACAACGTTTCCTCTCAAGACTCCTCCACTTACTCCAAAACACTCCATCTATGCAGCCGACGTGAAAACATCCGCAGCTCTGCCGTGTATGGGGCGAGCCGCACCCCTGGGCCCTCCCGACGCACCTCACCCAGCAGACCCCAGGGACTCCCCAGGACACCCAAGACCCTGCCACGCATTGCCCCACGCCGATCCCCTCGCCTCAACGCCTCCAGCACAACACAAGGAGAAATATATCCACAGCTTCTCCAGGGCTCTCGGCAGCCTTCAGATCCCCCCACACGTCCTCGTTGAAACCTTCTACCAACACCACGTCAACACCCACACGCTGGAGCAAGGTCAGCTTCCTCATCTGAAGGGTTGGTGTGCTGTGTTCCTGCCACTAGGTCAAAGATACGTAAAGTCATGGAAGAGGTGGAGCCTACATTCACACACACAGCGTTGTGGGTGAAGAGAACACGTAAAATAATATCTCTACTTTTATGTGTCTGTCTATCTATTATTTTCTTTACTCATCTAGTCACTATCTATCTATCTATGTTTTCATCAATCTATATAATGTTTATTTATATATATATATATTTATTTATCCATATATCTATCTTTTCACATATCTATTAATTGAATTCTATTTTTTTTTTACCAATAGTACAAACAAATAAAAAAGAGCACATGCATACTGACGGACGGATTACCATAGAAAGAATAGTAGAATTATTGAATTCTATAACATACAGACTATCCTTCATGATATTAAAACAGTTTCAATTTTTAACATCCTAAACTAAACACATAAAATATTGGAACTTTCAAGTGACGTTCTCTCTCTCTCTACACACACACACACACACACACACACACACACACACACACACTAAAACATCATAAAATTCGTCACATCAGCGTACAAAACATTAAAACCAAACTAAATTCCATCTCATAGGCGTGTGACCTGTGTATTTCCAGCGTGGTTCGATCCCGTTGGGAGTTCGGCCGGGTACTCTCGGAAAAGTCGGTGACTTCCAGGTCTGTCGCTGAAACAGTCTAGAGGTCGGAGGCCAAGCTCGAAAGAGGCGTTGCGTGCCACGATACACGAAGAGTGTTGACTGCGGTACCACAGGACAGCGTCTGGAGATGATCGAGTGACAGAAAGGGAGAGGATTACGGCATGATACTCTCTTCTGGCGTACTCTCCCATTCCTGTCGCTCTGATCCACGTCTCGGTCTCGACGGCCTCTACTCGTGCTTCTGCTAGCCACGATCTCCTCGAGATCTCTACTCTCTCTCACTACTCACGTTCTCTCTGATCGTCCATCTCTCTCTACTCTCTCGTCTCTCTATCTCATCTATATCTCTCTCTCTCTCCTCCTCCCGCTCGCTCGCTCGTCCTCTCTCTTCTCTCTCTCTCTCTCTCTCTCTCTCTCTCTCTCTCTCTCCTCTCTCTCTCTCTCTCTCTCATACACACACACATACATACACACACACACGAGTATAGCTCAAGCCTTGCATGCTATGACTAGGTAAATACAACTGGAAAACACCCACCCACACACACATACATACACAAAAATACACACGAACACTCTATCACTTGTATATCTGTCTCTCTCACAGCCTCTCACTCCCACTCGCTTCAAACTCTCACCTGAAGGGGAAGTACTGTACACCGTCTATGTAGTAAGGGTACTGGATCACAGCGGGCACTCCGAGGACCTTCTCTCCACCTGAAGGAAAAGGAAATATGACTCCAAGCCAACAAGGAATTAAGGAAAAGTGAATCAGCATCGAAGTGGAAATCTGATGCAAATGAGATTAATCTGAGAGAGAGGCTGAGTGACCCTGGAATTTAATTATATCTCGAGGTTAAGCTGATGGAAGTGAGGGACGATTTTGAGGATTACGCTGAATATGACGAGAAGAGAGAGAGAGAGAGAGAGAGAGAGAGAGAGAGAGAGAGAGAGAGAGAGAGAGAGAGAGAGAGGAGAAGAGAGAGAGAGAGAGGGAGAGAGAGAGAGAGAGAGAGAGAGAGAGAGAGAGAGAGAGAGAGAGAGGAGAGAGAGAGAGAGAGAGAAGGAGAGAGAGAGAGAGAGAGAGAGGAGAGAGAGAGAGAGGAGAAGAGAGAGAGAGAGAGAAAGGATGATGGAAGAAGAAGAAAAGATGTGAAAAGACTAAAAAGACGAGAGAGAGAGAAGAGAGAAAAGAGAGAGAGAGAGACTAATAGATTTGGAAATGAAAGTTATAATAAGATGAGAGACAAAAACGACTAGTAAAAACAATTGTCAAAACTGTAAAGAGAAGAGAAAGAAAGAAACTATTCAAATGAAAGATATGAATAAAATTAAGTAACAAACTACTGAAAAACAAATTCAAATATAAAAAGGAAAAAAGAACTGAGACAATAACTGAACTGAAAAAAACTTTACAAATAGAACCCAATTGTTTACTAAGAGAAAAGAAGACACGAGATAGAAAGTAAACTCCTCACAACTTATAAGGAAAGAGAATAGAATAAAGTAAAGTAAAAAAAAAAAAAAAAAAAAAAAAAGACTGTGCTGGAAGGAAGATGAAATGAAAGAAAATGGAAGACGACATCCAACCAGATTCACGGCAGAAAATGAGAAGTATGATGCGAGTATGACATGAGGATGGACTGGCCGAGTATGACATGAGGATGGACTGGCCGAGTATGACATGAGGATGGACTGGCCGAGTATGAGATGAGGATGGACTGGCCGAGTATGACATGAGGATGAACTGGCCGAGTATGACATGAGGATGGACTGGCCGAGTATGACATGAGGGTGAACTGACCGCTTATGACATGAGGGTGAACTGACCGCTTATGACATGAGGGTGAACTGACCGCTTATGACATGAGGATGACCTGGCCGAGTATGACATGAGGATGAACTGGCCGAGTATGACATGAGGATGGACTGGCCGAGTATGACCTGAGGATGGACTGGCCGAGTATGACATGAGGATGGACTGGCCGAGTATGACATGAGGATGGACTGGCCGAGTATGACATGAGGATGGACTGGCCGAGTATGACATGAGGATGGACTGACCGAGTATGACATGAGGATGGACTGGCCGAGTATGACATGAGGATGACCGAGTATGACATGAGGATGGACTGGCCGAGTATGACATGAGGATGGACTGGCCGAGTATGACATGAGGATGGACTGGCCGAGTATGACATGAGGATAACCGAGTATGACATGAGGATGGACTGGCCGAGTATGACATGAGGATGACCGAGTATGACATGAGGATGGACTGGCCGAGTATGACATGAGGATGGACTGGCCGAGTATGACATGAGGATGACCGAGTATGACATGAGGATGGACTGACCGAGTATGACATGAGGATGGACTGGCCGAGTATGACATGAGGATGACCGAGTATGACATGAGGATGGACTGGCCGAGTATGACATGAGGATGACCGAGTATGACATGAGGATGGACTGACCGAGTATGACATGAGGATGGACTGGCCGAGTATGACATGAGGATGGACTGGCCGAGTATGACATGAGGATGGACTGGCCGAGTATGACATGAGGATGGACTGGCCGAGTATGACATGAGGATGGACTGGCCGAGTATGACATGAGGATGGACTGGCCGAGTATGACATGAGGATGGACTGGCCGAGTATGACATGAGGATGACCGAGTATGACATGAGGATGACCGAGTATGACATGAGGATGACCGAGTATGACATGAGGATGACCGAGTATGACATGAGGATGGACTGGCCGAGTATGACATGAGGATGACCGAGTATGACATGAGGATGACCGAGTATGACATGAGGATGACCGAGTATGACATGAGGATGACCGAGTATGACATGAGGATGACCGAGTATGACATGAGGATGACCGAGTATGACATGAGGATGGACTGGCCGAGTATGACATGAGGATGGACTGGCCGAGTATGACATGAGGATGGACTGGCCGAGTATGACATGAGGATGGACTGACCGAGTATGACATGAGGATGGACTGGCCGAGTATGACATGAGGATGGACTGGCCGAGTATGACATGAGGATGGACTGACTGAGTATGACATGAGGATGACCGAGTATGACATGAGGGTGGACTGGCCGAGTATGACATGAGGATGGACTGACTGAGTATGACATGAGGATGACCGAGTATGACATGAGGGTGGACTGACTGAGGATTCTGAGGAGGAAGCCGAGGAGGTAGGCAGCGATGGAGCCGTATGTGTTGACCCTGTCGGGGAAGTGGACGGCGCCGGTCAGTTGCGGGAACAGCATCACGTACACCAGGTCCGCGCACAAGTAGCTGCAGGGGTACACTTGATTAACACACACACACAGACACACAGACATACACACACACACAGACATACACACATACACACACACACACACACACACACACATACACACACACACACACACACACACACACACAGATAGATAGATAGATAGATAGTTTTATTGACCACAGCAGAACATAATACACATATACATACTTATACATTAACAGTTTTATAACTGTAGTCCAAAAAGTAAAATTAACTCAACGCTGGCAATTAGTAACTAACACTACAATATAATGCTATCCGCATTAAAATATCATTACTACTGTATCATTACTATTACACAATAATCGCAGTCCATTAATATTGAATAGAATATGCACTGGCCATCAGTAATACACACTCAAGATACAGTGTACTATTTTACAGGTCACATCTAGGGTAAATCTATTTGAAAACACCTGTTCCATAAGAGTGAACTGGTATATGTCCCTGACATGTTGGGTCAGTGTACACTGTTCCACCACATGTCTTTCAGTCTGCACTTGGCCACATACACACAGTCGCTCATCCAAGGGTAAGCGACCGCGACCTCTCCTATTCCACCTTCCAGTCTCACATATTAGCCAATGCCCACCTGTCCTAAACTGTGTAAACGACAGGCGATGCTTTTCATCAACTAAGTGTCTATCAGTGTAAATATTATGCTCATTCAAAGTAGGGTTCATCTCTTTATATGTCACTCTTCTCGTAGAATTACTGTCTGAAATTCTCGATCTTACACATTGCATATCTACAGTACAATCTTTGACTTCACTGTCCACAAACTCCCTTATTAATCTACAGGTGACAGTGTCCATATTCATAGATAACTTCATTGCAAACGTCAGTGGGTCATCATCATAAGTTGATCGCTCTTGCCACATTTTATGGAAAAACTTATGTTGCACAGAACTTACCCTATCTTTTAGGGGTGGGCAACCCGATTCCACGTAACATATATCATTGCAAGTTGACCTTCGCACACCCAACAATTGCTTTAAACACCAGTTAAACAGTTTAGTCATAGGTTTTAAATCTGCCCCAAACCATGATTCAGCACCATACATAAGTGTTGACATTAATGCTGCGTCAAAACACACACACACACACACGCACGCACTCACATACATACACACACACATACACACACACACACACACACACACACACACACACATGCACATATTACAATATTAAATGATACCACATAATTATATCAAAATAAAACTTATAAAACGGCATTTATAATATATTTGTAATCTAATCTATTGTTCTATTTAATTTTAATCCATATAATTGTATCAAGTAGCTTCCGGTGCCTAAGAGATTTATCAGATATGTATTTTTTTACGTAGTAGCTACCTATTTTTTTTCAGCAAACTGCCGTGTTCCCTTTGCTGGAATAATTGATCGAAAATAATGAGCGTGAGGGAAAGCCAATCCCCTTCTATTTTCGTTTTTTCAATAATGAAGTATCCTGTTTTTTCCTAATTTTTCAAAAAGATATTTGCAATGATACGGCGTCATTTATATAAAAAAATCTTTTTACCATTTCATTTTTTCCCATTGAACATCGGTCATCGTGTTTATATGAATGAGGTCAAACTTGGAGGATCTGTCAGGTCAATATTCTTTTCAATCGTAACTCCATACGCTGAGGAGTATAAATTCGTTACTTCCAAGTCTCGCGTGAGGATTGGTGCCAAAAAAAAGTGTTGGGTCGACCAGATGGTAAATGGAAGGAATGAGTCAACAAAAAAGTGAAAAAAAACATAGTCAGGTTAGTTTATAAATTTAGTTTTTCTTACATGACGAGGGCAGTGAAAAATAAAATAAAAAGCTCACTGAATGTCCCCGTAAAGTATATACAATGAAACATAAAAGATAGAGGGACAATTTTGATTTAGAAGAGGTTAGGAAATTATTCTGCGACCTTATATACTTCCAATACTTTATATATTTTTTCCTGTCTTTCCTGCATAACGGCCAGATCGGCAACACGTTCTGCACAGGTTGATGGAGCAATAGGAGTCCACGTGATATGGAAGGCAAGGGGTGGAGGGAGGGGAGGGAGGGTCTGAGAGGAAGACTAGAAGATGAGATGTTATAAAAGGAGGTTCTAAGAGGAAGACTAGAAAATGAGATGTTATAAAAGGAGGTTCTAAGAAGAAGACTAGAAGATGAGATGTGATAAAAGGAGGGTCTGAGAGGAAGACTAGAAGATGAGATGTTATAAAAGGAGGTTCTAAGAGGAAGACTAGAAAATGAGATGCTATAAAAGGAGGTTCTAAGAAGAAGACTAGAAGATGAGATGTGATAAAAGGAGGGTCTGAGAGGAAGACTAGAAGATGAGATGTTATAAAAGGAGGTTCTAAGAGGAAGACTAGAAAATTAGATGCTTTAAAAGGAGGGTCTGAGAGGAAGACTAGAAAATGAGATGCTATAAAAGGAGGTTCTAAGAGGAAGACTAGAAAATGAGATGCTATAAAAGGAGGTTCTAAGAGGAAGACTAGAAAATGAGATGCTATAAAAGGAGGGTCTAAGAGGAAGACTAGAAGATGAGATGCTATAAAAGGAGGTTCTAAGAGGAAGACTAGAAAATGAGATGTGATAAAAGGAGGTTCTAAGAAGAAGACTAGAAGATGAGATGTGATAAAAGGAGGTTCTAAGAAGAAGACTAGAAGATGAGATGTGTGTGATAAAAGTGTTCACAGGAATAAATTTTACATGGAATAAGTTGATCGACTCAATTATAAACTATAATGACCTCTTAAATCACTATCCAACTGGAGACGAGATGAGAAGGAAAAGGAAGAAGAAAAGAAAAGAATAGAAGGAGGGAGAGAGGAGGGTGGTGACGTAAGATCTGAGCGCCTCACTGATTGGTTGGCGTGTGTCTCTCCCTTTAAGTCATCCTCGCTATGGACCAATCAGCATCGAGAACACCTACGCCTCGACTCACCTTACATAATCTTAAGTGAAATGTGATTGTTTCCTATATTGCCGATGTGTTGGCGACCTTGTGTTCCCGCCAGCTATATTTATATATTTTTTGGTTGTTGGTGATCCCAGTATCGCCTCCATTCACTTCCAATCTGTTGTTCTCAAAAAGCTTCATGACAGGGCAGCCAATATTTATTTTACTACTAAGGTGAAGGCTTGACATGTGCTGAGTAGGTTACCCTGCGTGTCAAACCACATGGACATTTTATGCAACGCTTTAATCTTATACAATATATAAATTATATTTACATTAAAATTTCAAGCAACACTCAAAATTTATGCAGCATTCAAATTTTATACATCTTAAATTTAATGCAACACAGATATAACTCATTTTCTATATTCTACAAATATAGAAATACACGCTCAAATTACAACTCAATGCAGTTAAAGATTATAAATATACTGAGAAACACTAAATAACATAACACAATGGTGGGGAAAAGCATAAAAGGAGAACATTAATTAGTAGAACGAACTAAAGTGCTTCTTGTATTTCTTTTCTTTTTAATAGCACAACAACGAACGTCACGCCACGCAGTACAAAGCAGCGCCACAACTCAACACAATGCAACACAAGACCCGGGCAGACAGTACAAAGCAGCGCCACAACTCAACACAATGCAACACAAGACCCGGGCAGACAACACGGAGGCGGCACAAAGATGATGAGGATGAGAAAGAAGGTATCAAAAGAGGTATAAGAAAAGTAGACTTTCTATGATATTAAAGAGAGAGAGAGAGAGAGAGAGAGAGAGAGAGAGAGAGAGAGAGAGAGAGAGAGAGAGAGAGAGAGAGAGAGAGAGAGAGAGAGAGAGAGAGAGAGGGGGGGGAGCTGGAGATAGCTTACTCAAGGCAGAGAAGGAAGATAAATTCAAGAAAAATATATTCAAGTAAAAGAAGTTAATAAATGTTGATATTGAAATAAAATGAAAGCTAATGAAGCTAATGAGAAGATGAAGATTACATCAAAATCTTCATCATCACCGTCGTCACTACTATTACGACTACAAGAACTACTGATACTACTACTACTACTACAACTACTACTACTACAACTACTACTACAGCTACTACAACTGTAATGGTTCAAATAGCCTAGAAAACCGTTTGCCAAGCGGGATATCAGTTGGGTCTAGTGGTACCGTGCCCGCTTGTGGTGGCGCGACGTCTAAGGCGGGATGGGTTCGAGCCCCATCATGGCCAGTAGTATATAAAAAATGGGAAATAAGATTTATTCATCGAATTGTGATTGTTACCCTGCCAGTTCGTCTGTGGAAGGATTCTTCTGATGGGATTCAAAAGGGTTAATTGTTAGGCCCAGGGCAGTGTAACGCTCTGTCGGTGTGGCCAACAGTCTGTGGATCAGTAAATTGGCTTCCTATTTCACAGTCCTCTTAACCAGACGCGGCCTTTGGATACTTGTCATGAGGGCTGCCGCTCCCCCTTCGGCATCCCCTTCAGAATAACATCACAACGACAGAAGAGAGAAGAAAGGAAGAATGTTTAGAGAGAGTGAAGTGGTTCAAGTGGTCGTCCGCAATTACGGTCGTTACACAACACCTACTACTGCAACTCCTACTACAAGGCTCACGACTAATGAACACAGGAGAAGGTAATAAAATATCACGTACGTAAATGAATAATGAAAGTTCCAAGAAAACTGTATAAAAACAACCATGATGAATACTTGGAAGTAATATGCTTTATGAGGGACTGAATTGAGCGAACATTTTGCTGGCTTTTTCTTCTGCTCTTGATCAGTCAGTCACTATTGATGTAGAAAACACAACAACCTATAAGTATTGACGAGAGAGAGAGAGAGAGAG
>JACEEZ010009483.1:310000-335000 GCA_016584305.1 Chionoecetes opilio | reverse complement strand
GAGAGAGAGAGAGAGGGAGAGAGAGAGAGAGAGAGAGGAGAGAGAGAGAGAGAGAGAGAGAGAGAGAGAGAGAGAGAGAGAGAGAGAGATTATAAAAAACAAAACAAAAACAAACTTACATTACGCCGAAACACGTTCTTGTAGATGTTATTGGCAAACATGGAGGAGGCGGAGAGCACGGAGGAGTCGGCTGAAGACATGACGGCGGCACTGACGGCTCCCAGGCCCAGGAAGGCGACCCACTACGAGGAGAGAGGAACGTGAGATTGACGGCGACGGTGAAGAGGGCGATGTAGGTGGCGGTGAAGGATAAGGTGAAGGAGATGAAGGTGGCGGTGAAGAAGGTAGTGAAGGAGATGAAGGTGACGGTGAAGAAGGAGATGAAAGTGGTGAGTGAAGGTGGTAGTGAAGGTGGTGAAGGTATTGGTGAAGGAAATGAAGGTGGTGATGTAGGTGGCGGTGACGGATAGGGTGAAGGAGGGCGGTGAAGGAGGTGGTGAAGGAGGGGAGTGGAAGACGTGGTGAAGGATAGGGTGAAGGAAATGAAGGTGGCGGTGAAGGAGGCAGTGAAGGAGGCGGTGAAGGAGGTAATAAAGGGGAAACCACAACCTCTTTTGCAACTACATATATCAGCTTTACCCGTTTTTTTCCTAGCAATTCCATATATTTCCTTCCTTTTTACCTCTTTCATTACTTTCATGCCTCGGTGACGTATATCAATCTTCTTTACCATCAGTTTCCTCCTCCTCCTTCTTATTAACTCCTTCATACTTCATCAGTCCCTCTGGTCTCCCTCTTCCCCTCTCTCTTTATCTCTCCTTCCCTTAACGCACTTCTTCCCTCTCCTCAAGTAATTATCTCATTCACGTAAAAAAATATTCTGAACTTCTCTTGTGAATAAACGAGACCTTGACCTTAAGGATCTGCGCTGAGATTTTTCTTTTCATGATTTCAGGTCGAGGTTTTTGCTCTCTTTTAGACCTCTACTTTGAGCCGCATGGAGTGAAGAGGAAGAGGAAGAGGAAGAGGAGGGAGAACAGGAACGAGTGAAGGAGTACCGAAAAAAATGTTTTAATGCTACATGGAGATGAAGAGAAATCTGGATGAAACTGAGAGAAAGAAGAGAAAGAGAGAAATATTGAAGTTTATGGAGCGAGTTGAGAGATAGATAGATATAGATAATTAGAGAGAGAGAGAGAGAGAGAGAGAGAGAGAGAGAGAGAGAGAGAGAGAGAGAGAGAGAGAGAGAGAGAGAGAGAGAGAGAGAGAGAGAGAGAGAGAGAGAGAGAGAGAGAGAGAGCGAGAGCGAGAGCGAGAGCGAGAGAGAGGAGAGAATTTGTGCGTGAGAAAAAAAAAAATCCCATCTATTTACATCAACTATCAAGCTGAACCTCACCTCTATCATCATCATCATCTTTTAGTCTTTTCTTTCTCTTTCTTTTCATCCCTCGTCTCGTCTTCATCATCTTGTGACGTCAATGATTTGCATATTTTCCCTTTATTTTTACATGTACGAGTAACACACACACACACACACACACACACACACACACACACACACACACCACACACCACACAACACACACACACACACACACACACACTGGAATACATTGACTGACATACAAACTATACTATAATGTACATCCTTTCAATCACAATTAACTAGACAACCCATGTTAGTAGGTGCTTTGCCGTGAGCGCCTCTCCTCTGCTCATTGTTGCGATACTCCTACAACACGGCACGGCACGGCACGGCACGGCACGGCACGGCACGGCACGGCACGGCACGGCCACGCACGACACGACACGACACGACACGACACGACACGACACGACACGGCATGGCATTTCCACAGATACGTGCTACCCCTCGAAAGCGTCACCTGAGATGTAACAGTATTGGACCAAACACTTGTCATGGTAATCATCTCTTCCTCTTCCTCCTCGTACCCTGTCTATGAGGTGTCAATGCTTCCATTTCATCAGACATCAAAGCCCTATATACCATATAACGTTCCAAATCCATGCCTCTTATGCCCGTATTCGTAGTCACATACCATCATTGTACGTGGTCATTGTTCACTTTTTGTCTTGTCCTAATTAAATCAATATGTCATGCCAGCTCTTGTGATTGCAATAGGAGTACTGTAGGATTGCTCTAGTACTTTCCATGGCAGCTACAAGATCAAGTGAATAATTTTGACTGAGTAGAAATGGAACAAAATCATAGCAATTACCACGAGCAATCATGGTATGTGACTACGAATACCACACTTAACCCCTTCACGCCCAGATCTTTCCTTTGCTATATAAAATGGTCTGTTGTTAGCCATAAAATTTCGAAAAGTAACTGAATATACCAAATTAGTTAGTGGTCAAGGATACTAAACAGGTCATAGCTATAAAACATTGCTTATAGTCACTAAAAACCGTCTAATGGCACCCAAATTACAATGGAAATTACGTTCTGGGCCTCAAGGGGTTAACACTAGCCTTTCGCTCCCATGAAAGTACGTACATAAACAATCCAAACTAAATACACTCGACATACAACATTCCGCCACTCCCAATACCAGCTTTCCCGAGGTTACCGAAATGTAGTAAAGAAAACGAGTATACAGCATGACATGAATTCCTTAGAGTCAACAAGTGCTGAACAACAAACTAATGAGGACGAAGATAAGTGAGGAATACAGAAGAGAGTGTGCGGCTGGGTTGGAAGCTACCTCCAGAAACACTCCAATCTACTTCCATTGTGACTCTTCCTTTGTGGAGCTGCAAACGGTGTCTCTCTAAGTGGGGGGGAGAGAGACAGAGACAGAGACAGAGACAGAGACAAGAGAGAGAGAGAGAGAGAGACAGAGACAAGAGAGAGACAAGAGAGAGGAGAGAGAGAGAGAGAGAGAGAGAGAGAGAGAGAGAGAGAGAGAGAGAGGAGAGAGAGAGAAAAGAGAGAGAGAGAGAGAGAGAGAGAGAGAGAGAGAGAGAGAGAGAGGTTGACGGCTGTATAGTGCTCGAGTAGAGGGAAATGTTGGAAGCTAATATTGTCCAGGATAGAGATGAAGATGGAGAGATGAGGTGAGGGTCAAGTGGCGTCAAGGGAGATTAAGGTCAAGGGAGGTCAGGTGGCGTCAAGGGAGATTATGTGAGGTCAGGTGCCGTCAAGGGAGATTGAGGTCAAGGGAGGTTATGTAAGATCAAAGAAGGTTATGTAAGGTTAAGGAAGATCAGGTCAGGTTGAGAGAGGTTAACGACATTAAAGACAAGTAAGAAGAGGAAAAGGATATGAAAATGATGATCTACATTGCTTATATTTTTTTCATTTTTATGTGATGGTGAATGAGAGATTGGTTATTCGTTGCATAAACCATGAAATGCAAAGTGTTGGGATTTTTTCTTCATGGAATAATAAAGTTGTTTACGATGAATATTTCAGCGGCTGCCTCGAAGGTAAAGTGAACCGCGGCAAATATGGTGGAATTTTTAATCTCTCTATATGAGGGTTAAAATGTAGCTCACGTAGGAACTCGATAACATCACTTCGGCAATTCAATGTGAATTCGACTTTATGTAGATTTTCCTTGGTGCACAAAACTTCACGAATATCCATTTATCCCAATAGGACTGTTGCTGTTTGTCCTTCCTTTGTATTCCTTTGTACCCATGTGTGGTGCAGTCCTGGTGGTGTGCTGGTCTACGCCTCAACCCTGATAACAAATTTCCTGTGTCGCTGAATCGGAACACTTTAGGACGATCAACTTTATGGGGCTGATCCTCCTGATGCTCTTCGGCCGGAGTGGAAATCGTCGAGGGTAAATTGAGACTTAACTCCAGCTTCAGGTAAGACGGGATTCCGCGTCCTAGAAGGAGAGTTTACAGGTGACATTCGGTGATCCTGTGCGAGTTAGTTACGAGTTAGGTACGAGTTGGGTTCTCTCAGAGGCTTTGAGGTATTACTGGCGTATCTTGCGTGGGAAATGTGAAGTGTTGAGTTATCGCTTTTCATCTAATGAGGTAACAAACATTAACTCCTATAGAGAAGCTTTGGTGTACGCCCTTGTTGTTATCTCACATTGCCACGCTCATAATCCCGAATAGATTAGATATAGATCATGTTTTTTACTTCATAAACTCGAACCAATTTTTTCTACTTCATAATCCCAAACCAATGTTGCTACTTTAAAATCCAGAACCATTTTCTAATATCTGAAAGAATATCTAGATGATCACTTTATCTCCATTAAACAGATAAGTGAAGGTGTGTGCGTGTGTGTATTCATCTAGTTGTATTCGTCTATAGTTGTATCTTACAGGGTACAGCTACACTCGTATGGCCCCATCTCCATATCTACATTTTATCATTCTTAGTGCTTAGTGTTGGCCGAAACCATCACTCCGGGAGGCGGGTCACAAACCCCCGGCTAACGCCCGGTACCCATTCACTGCTGGGTGGACAGGGGCTCGGGTTTTAAGGAAACAGCCCATCTATCTCCGCTCTGCCCGAGGATCGAACCCTACACTACGGAGTACCACTCCGTACTCCGCGTGTGTGTGTGTGTGTGGTGTGTGTGTGTGTGTGTGTGTGTGTGTGTGTGTATGTGTATGTGTGTGTGTGTGTGTTGTAACGACCCTCCTTACCACAGTGACTTAGATAAGTATAAATTGAAGTCCAGGGGTCGGAATCAACTATAGCAAGAAGTAAGTCACAAGATTTATGAGAAACACTCACTTTAGTATTAACACGTTTTATTAAACCATCACCAAAAACATAATATTACTTAACAAACCCCAGATTCACAAGTGTAAGGCTTAGTCTGCACACAGAAACATTCACAATAGAAATATGCCTCAAAGCGCATACCTCGACCAAATCACAACTTGTATTCTATACATGGTATGACGCATAAACTCCGCCAAACATTAATGGTTGCCAGCCGTAGTTTCCCAAAAATCGCCCTTTACAAAATTGGATGAGGAAAAGTCTCGGACTTTCGAGTAGTAACTGTCGCTAAGGCCAGCGCAGGGCTTGTATGAAATAATCGTTGGAAGCCAAACAAGTACTTGTTTGTAGCGATAAGCGAGACTTATAGTCGGAGCTTCATGGGAGACAGAAAGTCCCGGTCTTGGTAACGTTTATACGGGAAGTGGGTACAATTCACTTGTTTGAGGCTGGACAGTGTCGGTGGGTAGTACGTGAGTGGTGGTGTGTATCGGGAGTGGAAACTGTTGGTGTGTGTGTGTGTGTGTGTGGTGTGTGTGTGTGTGTGTGTGTGTGTGTGTGTGTGTGTGTGTGGGTGTGTGTGTGGGTATTTTCATTGTATACATAAAACGCACCATACAAAGCTTTATCCCCAGTCTAGGTGGAGGTAATGGCTGCGGTGAAGGTAACATGTATGACTTCTTTCCCGCAGCTGAGAGGAGCGGAGGAGGAGACGTGTATTGACATTTCCTCCGATAGTGCAGGTGTTACCTCAGCTGGCGCGGGAGCTTCCACAAATCCGATAAGAAATTCAAAAGTTACTTGAATGTATCATGGATGTTCAATATATTTTTTCTTCTTATCCCAGTCTCTCCTATTCCATATATATCCCAAAGGCAACTCTAATACTTCCTCTCCATCAAGTGCTCTCTGCAACTCTCAACCCTATGATCTACCCACTGATGAATTGTAAGAGTTAGGTTGTTTTGCCAATTGTATTCATTTGTTAACATGTTATATTTTTGTAAGTGTTTCAGGTAAATTTACTGTCTGTCAAATATCGAATTCCTCTCTTCCTTCCTTCCTTCATGTCTTCTTTCTTTCCTCTCCTGCTTCTTTCCTTTACTGAGGAGTCCCTTACGCTCTATGTCCCTTATATCTCTTCCCTTATTCCTACTATTCTCCCTGCACGTACGCACTCACACACACACGCACACACACACACACACACACACACACCCACGCACACACACACACACACACACACACACACACACACACACACATACACACACACACACACAGACACAAGACACATACCACAAACACACAGACACATCAGACCCCACCACACACACACACCACACACCACACAACACACACCACACCCACACACACAACACACAGACACAGCACACACACACACACACACACACACCACCACACAACACACACAACACAGACACACACACACACACAACACACACACAACAACCACCACACACACACACACAAACACAACACACACACACAACACACAACACACACACACCACACACACACACACAACACACAACCACAACACACCACACACACACAACACGACACAACACAACAACACACAACCACAACCACACACACACACACACACAACACACACACACACACACACACACACACACACACACACACACACAACACACACAACACACACACACACACACAACACACACACACACACAACACAACACACACACACACACACACACAGACACAGACAGACACAAGACACATACCACAACACACAAACACAACACACACACACACACACACACACACAACACACACACACACACACACACACACAACACACACACACAGACACAGACACAAGCCACATACCACAAACACACACACACACACACACACACACACACACACACTCCAACCCTCACGTCCATGTAGTTTCTCGCCTCGCTCCATCACACTGCACATTACAAATCATATAACTTCAAACACCAACACTAAAAGACACGTGTCGCCATCACGATTTTTGTATAAAAGTTTTTTATTGATACAGAGAACCGTAATATTGCTTTCCCAACTCGGAAGAAATAAGAGCGAGGGGAAAAATCGTATTGCACATTGAATAGATATCTAATAAAACTATGATTCAAAATATTGCCTGAGAAAAAATGGAGGTGCAAATAAGAGGAAGTAATTGGAGTAAAGAGGAAGAAAAGAATGAAAGGAATGGAAATATCAAAAATATTCTCTTGGATGATGTGAAGCACGTCAAAAACTTTTCTGTTAATTCTGTCTAAGGCGGTGAAATCTCTCTCTCTCTCTCTCTCTCTCTCTCTCTCTCTCTCTCTCTCTCTCTCTCTCTCTCTCTCTCTTCTCTTTCTCTCTCTCTCTCTCTCTCTCTCTCTCTCTCTCTCTCTCTCCTCCTTTCCCTCTCGCTCCTCGCTCGTCTCTCTCCTCTCTCTCTCTCTCTCTCTCTCTCTCTCTCTCTCTCTCTCTCTCTCTCCTCTCTCTCTCTCTCTCTCTCGTATCTATGACACATGACAAGGAATTGACCTCTTTGATGTTTTTGGTAGAAAAAAAGTGTGTGTGTGTGTGAGAGAGAGAGAGAGAGAGAGAGAGAGAGAGAGGGGTGAGAGAGAGAGTTCAATTATTTCAAACAGAAGATCAAGGAGTCTCATTACGTCTGAATTTTTTTTTCTCATTCATATCTCTCTCTCTCTCTCTCTCTCTCTCTCTCTCTCTCTCTCTCTCTCTCTCTCTCTCTCTCTCTCTCTCTCTCTCTCTTCTATTTCTCTCTCCTCTTCTATTTCTTCGTGTCTTTTCGTTTTCAAATTCGGGATAGATTCTGAATGTTCTTTGTATCATCGATTTTCAAGACTACATTATCCCTTCCCAATAAAGTCAATTCAACCATGATGTGTGTGTGTGTGTGTGTGTGTGTGTGTGGTGTGTGTGTGTGTGTGTGTGTGTGTGTGGTGTGTGTGTGTTTGTGTGTGTGTGTGTGTGTGTGTGTGTTGTGTGTGTGTGTGTGTGTGTGTGTGTGTGTGTGTGTGTGTGTGTGTGGTGTGTGTGTGTGTGTGTGGTGTGTGTGTATGGTTTGAGTGTGTGTGTTATTCACCCATTGTCTTGTCCACGCGAGCTGGCTCGCGATCGCTAGTTTTCACCCTCTCAGTGCGACTTGGAGCTCATTATTACCGATCTTTGGGCAATGCTGGGACCTCACACACACACACCACACACCCCCATCCCCTTGCTCAAGGGGGACAGTAACCTGCCCGAATTTGTCAGTGAAAAATCCCCGAGAACGCGAGGATTTGAACCGCCTACCCACAGAATGGGAGAGCAGCACGTTATCAACCTGACCATCGCGCGGTGTGTGTGTGTGTGTGTGTGTGTGTGTGTGTGTGTGTGTGTGTGTGTGTGTGTGTGTGTGTGTGTGTGTGTGCTGGTGTGTGTGTAATCGTATCCTGAACAAAGAAAGATAAGATGAACAATATAACTACTCATTGATGATTTTACAGGTAGCAGCATAGCCCTACTTATGAAAATTAGTAAATGATCCTTACACCTTAACGATAACCTCAACTTATAGACTACCTGTGGATTTACTTATTTTTATATAATAAACCGTCAGGGTGGCTCGGTTGGTAGAGGTGTGGGCTCGCATGCAGCGTCCCTGCGTTCGATCCCAGGAACCTGGAACTGTCGCCGATAGGAACTGTCGCTGATATCGGCGACTGTTCCAATTTTTTACGTCGGCGGGAGTTCCAATTGTCGGCGACAAGTTCTAGTTCTTGATCTTGATATTAAAGCACCCAATATACAATTTAATAAGCTTTTAATCATGTTTCTGCATTCAGGGATTAAATACCAGCAATCACTTGAATCCCAATAACCCGATCCCACCAGGTTCCCACCAGGTTCGTCCTGGCGTGGTGGCACTTTGTATAGTCAATAACCTTGTCGTTGGTACTGCAAAGCGTCTAGATAGGATCAAAATATCTTATATATTTTATATAATAGAAGGTGACACTATGCTATACCCATCGCCTTCCTTCTCTCCTTTCTCCTCGTCCTCCTCCTACTTTTTTCTCCCTCTCCTTCGCCCTCCTACCCCCCCACCCCGGCACAGGTCTTCGATATTGGTCTTTGTACAGTGCAGTGATACATCGAACAGTCCGTCCTTCGCCCTGGGAGTGGTGGGGGAAGGAGGGGGTTGGGGTGATGGGAGGGAGTTTGGTGTCATGGGGGATAGGTGTTGGGGGAATGGAGTGATGAAAGGAAGCTGTGCCAGGTACAACTTCTACTACTACTACTACTACTACTACTACTACTACTACTACTACTATTACTACTACTACTACTACTACTACTACTATTACTACTACTACTACTACTACTACTACTACTACTACTACTACTACTACCACTACTAGTACTACTATTTATATTACTACTACTACTTCTTCGATTACAACAACAACAACAAAAAGAAATATCAGCTGCTACTACTACTACTACTACTACTACTACTACTACTACTACTACTACTACTACTACTACTACTACTACTACTACACTACTACTACACGACTGCTACTACATCTACTACCACCACTACTACTATTACCACGACTACTACTTCTACAACCACCACTACTACTACTACTACTACTACTACTACTACTACTACTACTACTACTACTACTACTACTACTACTACTACTAGTACTACTTCTTTTATATTGTTATTGTTGTTGCGTTGTTGCTGTTGCTATCATTATCATTACTATCATCATTAGAAACAAGGAGAGGAGAAGGAGAAAATACGAAGTTTCTAACACTACTGGACGATCCACATAATCTAGGCCGTAAATGTTGCCAAGCCAACCTGCACAACTTGGAGGACACGGCGCTAGCTTGGCTCTCTCTCTCTCTCTCTCTCTCTCTCTCTCTCTCTCTCTCTCTCTCTCTCTCTCTCTCTCTCTCTCTCTCTCTCTCTCTCTCTCTCTCTCTCCGATGAACGTCTTGTGATTTCTCGTTGCCTTGGTAGCTTTGCACGTTTGATATCCTAATGCATTTATAAGGAGAGAGAAGGGACACGGGGACATGGAGGAGGGGAGGGGAGGCTGTGGTGTGTGGGAAGAAGACAATAGGATTAAGGAAGGTTCGGGGTTCAGCTGTGTGCTTCGCGGATAGGGTGACAGGGCTCTGAGAGGGGCTTGGTAGGCCACAACAAGGGCTCGAGGTAGACCTTCATTAACGACAGGTTGTAACTCAGAAACTACACCCTCATGTCTACGTCTGAGGTCCGAGACTGAAGTGTTTCATTATATCAGTGCTCTGGAGGCCTGTTGATGGGCGTGAGAAGGGATTGGAAAGTAGGGGTGGGTGGGAGGGAGACTTTGAAGGGGGAGGTGAAGGGTGTAGGGGAAGGTGTAATGGATTAATATTATGGATGAGGACCAACTTGAGGCAGGAGGGGGAAGGTTTGGATGGGAGGACGACTTCTTGACCGTCCTTTCCCTTCCCCCGCGCACCACACGAGGGACGGCAAAGTTCAGCTGAATCGAGGAATAGGAGATGAAGCCTGTAAGGAGGTTTTGCAACTCCTTCGCCTTGGAAACTACGACTCTATGGACGTGTGGGAGGACGGGGTGAGGCGGCGAGGGTGAAGCTGGCCATTCGCTCCCCTCAAGCCCCATAACTTCCTAATGGGTTGCGTCGAGGCTTCCTACCCATTTGCCTTATCTATACATAGGGTTGGCGTAAGCTGGGTCAGGGAGGGAAGACGCTACAGCTTAGGAGTTCATAAGAGTATATATGGACTTAGAATCGACGAGTTTTCAAGTTATTTCTTACTATTGAATCCTCTTTACGGTGTTATACTGAATATTTGTAACATTCAAGAGTGCGAATTAGCGCGTGACACGTAATTTATGAACAGTTAATTAGATAATCTAGTCCTCTATAAAAAAAGGTAATAATAACCCAGGCATTGGCTAGAGGTCAGGATCAATGACCTCGACCTGTGTAGCGACGTGTCTGTCTCTCCCTTGTTTGTGCAGGAGCGTTGCCTCGTGGTCATTAGCACGGCTGCCTTGCCCTTCCCTGCCTCCCTCCCTCTTATCAGCAATTGTTCCTCAGCCGTGTGGCAATTACGCTATGTTATGTTACACTTTTGCCACTACCTACACTTTACATCCATCCGTCAGGGTGGTGACACACACACACATACACACACACACACAGACACAGACACAGACACAGACACACACACACACACAGACACAGACATAGACACAGACACAGACACAGACACAGACACAGACACAGACACAGACACACACACAGACACAGACACAGACACGCACACACAGACACAGACACAGACACACACACACACACACACACACACACACACACACCTCTATGTAGTCTATTTTAATTAAAGATCTTCATTAAAGCCTGTGGAGGAGACACGTATTTTTCCCAAACTCGGTGTTCTCTTTTCCACTGCTAGGCATTAGGGCGTCGTAAGTTAGTCAGGTGTAAGAATTACGTCGAACCCACCTTAGAAGTTCAGAACTGTAACCTTTTTTTCCCGAAGCTGAGATAATTAACGCGCGTCTTTCTTGTCTTTCCTCCCTCTTTCCTCGGCGTCATTAAGAGGAATGGAGGGAGAGAGTTCTGAACTTCTAAGGTTGGTTCTACGTAATTCTTACACCTGACTAACTTACGACGCCCTAATGCCTAGCAGTGGAAAAGAGAACACCGAGTTTGGGAAAAATACGTGTCTCCTCCACAGGCTTTAATGAAGATCTTTAATTAAAATAGACTACATAGAGGTGTGTGTGTGTGTGTGTGTGTGTGTGTGTGTGTGTGTGTGTGTGTGTGTGTTGTGTGTGTGTGTGTGTGTGTGTGTGTGTGTGTGTGTGTGTGTCGTGTCTGTGTGCGTCTGTGTCTGTCTGTGTGTGTGTGGTTATCTCTGTAGTGTAGTGGTTAGCACGCTCGGCTTACAACGAGAAGTCCGGGTTCGATCCCGGGCGGAGCGAAAGATAGATTTGGGTGGTCTTTCTTAAATCCCTAGCCTGTCCAGCAGTGAATGGGTACGGGTGCCAGCCGGGGGTTTGTAACCTCCCCCCGGGGTGGTGGCTTCGCACACTAATATGCAGCAGGCGGTAGATCACTATGCTTGAGGCATTATCCTTAAACAAAACAAACAAGAGAAAAAACAAAACAAGAAACAAACAAGAAAACAAGGGTAAGTAAGAGTGGAGTGAAGGAAAAGAAAAGGGCGAGGAAACTCCATCACCAGATTGAGTTAAGGTGAGTTGCCAGTTTGTTTTTATGTTCCGTCAAGGCTTAAGGCCACACAGGTGTTGTGTGTGAAGTAATTCGTGGAAGCACAAATACCTGAGTGTTAGGTGCGCCGTCTCCCAAGAAAGACTTTTATAACGTTAATGAGTCTTCGCCGGGAGGTTCAAGGTCTCTCTCTCTCTCTCCTCTCTCTCTCCTCTCCTCCTCTCTCTCTCTTCCTCTCCTATCTCCTCTCTCTTCTCTCTTCCTCTCTCTCTCTCTCTTCTCCTCTCTCTCTCTCTCTCTCTCTCTCTCTCTCTTTTTCTCTCTCTCTTTTTCTCTTTTTCTTTCTCGCTCTCTCTTTTTCTTTCTCTCTCTCTCTCTCTTTTTTTTTCTCTCTCTCTCTCTCTCTCTCTCTCTCTCTCTCTCTCTCTCTCTCTCTCTCTCTCTCTCTCTCTCTCTCTCTCTCTCTCTCTCTCTCTCTCTCTCACTCTAGGAGGAGGAACATGAACACTTACCGGTGGCGTCAAGTATTGCATCACGAGAGGCAACACAAGTTTCTTCTGGTCTTCAGCGTGATGTTCCTCGAGTAGCCGGTCTGTTCCCAGTCTGAGGGCGAGAAGGAGGAAAGGAGTCAAGTGCGAGTGAGCCGCCGTACACGTGTTACAGTACACACGCGCGGTCGAAGGTTTGTAATATCTACGTAGAACAAAAAAGGTAGAGCAGGTGCCTCATAAATATTTTCTCAATGTTTTTTTTAGTAGTGAAAGGGGATTAATAATATAGAGTTTTGGCTTGTAATGTTTCTGCTTCCGCCTTTTTTTTTCAGGAAAGAGAAGTTTTTTTTCCATTACACCTGACGCTATGACAAAGAGGCAAACACGAAGTAAATGATGAGGAGAAAATATCAAAGACAGCCACAAATAAAGATAGAAGCCATTTATCACACTGAGGAGAAATAATACATGAGGTGGTACAGTCACTCCACAAAATTCGTATACACACATGCCTCGGATCCTCTCCTTCCATTTCCTTTTCGTATTTTCCAATAAATTATCGTTCATATTCTCTTGACTCCCCCACCCCCTTCCTTCCCAATCAAAGTCTGGACCATGCATTCCTCCTCCTCCTGTACGTCAGCTTCCCCTTGAGTTCTTTTCACCATCTAGAGGCGGCAGGATATCCCTCTTTCGCTTCATTATGTCGGTGTTAGGGAAGGGTTAGGAGGCAAGGATGTAGAGGAATGTAATATAAGAACATTGTTTGATGTCGGCGCGTGGCACCAATCGGAAGTTTTTTACTCAGAAGACTGGAAACATAAAGGTGAAATACATACTATACATACTATTTTCTTTTTAATTACGTACTGCGTGAATGCATAAAAGCTTTGAAAAAAATTGTTGTGGTGTAAATTTATTATTGAAACATTCCATCAACAATAGCCAAGTACTATAACCTCTATATTGCTTCATACTTCCATCTCCTTTTATGATTCCAATAGAACCAAACTTCTACAGGCTAGAAAGGGTGAAAACAAGTTGAATCACATTGAAAACTGGTTCACTAATAGGGTGGTAGATGATTGGAATGGACTCAGTCATCAGGACGTTAATGCGGAGTCAATAGGAAGCTTTAAAAGGAGGCTAAGCAATTTCATGGATGGGGATGAAAGGTGGAGGTAGTAGCGTTAGGTATCAGGAGCTACCACGTGTAGGTCTCACCTGTTCAGGTGAATAATAATCAAGCTAAAAGACCTGTAGGTATTTTAGCTTCCTTATTTTCTTATGTTCTTATGGAAACAAGGGAAATAAGGCGTAATTTAAACTTTTCCATGGAAGGGGAGAGGAGGGCTGTATAGACTGACCGGTGGCCTTGGCGATGGCGCCGATGAGACAGGCGGGCACGGCCATCACGATGCACCCAAAGGACCCGGCGAAGGAGAGCACCTGCGCCTGTTTGCTGGTGCGCGCCGACAACACCCGCTGGAAATATACCTGAGGGCGGAAGAACGATACAAGGCCTTATTAGCACTATATTTATATCTCTTTTGTGTGTGTGTATGTGTGTGTGACTGTGTGTGGTGTGTGTTGTGTGTGTGTGTGTGTGTGTGTGTGTGTGTGTGTGTGTGTGTGTGTGTGTGTGGTGTGTGTGTGTGTGTGCGTGTGCGTGCGTGCGCGCGTATGTGTCAATTACTATGTTTTTTTTATCGTAACAATAAACTAGATATCAGTTGAATTTTGATGTGTTTTGCTTCGTTTATATTTTTCCTTCTGGTGGTATTATTATTATTATTACTATCATTATTATCATCATTACTCCTATTGTTATCATCATTATCATTATCATTTAATCACAATTGTTGATATCATGGGTAGCACAGTACTATCATTATCACATTCATTCTTCTTCTTAGTTTTATTCCTATTATAATTACTACTCTCATTATTACTATCACTACAACTATCAATATTATCATTATTGTTATTAACACCATTATGGAACTAAGCCTAAAATAATGTATTTGTGGCTTAGGTTAGCATTTTCTCATTAGCATATAATCTCTCTCTCTCTCTCTCTCTCTCTCTCTCTCTCTCTCTCTCTCTCTCTCTCTCTCTCTCTCTCTCTCTCTCTCTCTCTCTCTCTCTCTCTCTCTCTCTCTCTCTCTCTCTCTCTCTCTCTCTCTCTCTCTCTCTCTCTCTCTCTCTCTCTCTCTCTCTCTCTCTCTTCCAATATCTCTCATACTCCGTCAATGAGATGACAGCCAACCCTCACTCAAAGTCCGTCGTGTCATCACTCTCATCTAAAGCTTGTTACACGATGACATGCAGTCTTTCCTTCACTTTTTTTTACTTCCTTGTCACATGACGCCTCGATGACTCGGGGCAACAGATAGAGTGGTGCTTCTTTCTCGACGCTGGTGGATCCTTGCAGGTCACGGTTTTTGTAGTTAAGCATTGCGACGTGATGGAAACGTTTGTTGTTGATGTTGTTGTGAGAGAGAGAGAGAGAGAGAGAGAGAGAGAGAGAGAGAGAGAGAGAGAGAGAGAGAGAGAGAGAGAGAGAGAGAGAGAGAGAGAGAGAGAGAGAGAGAGAGAGAGAGAGAGAGAGAGAGAGAGAGAGAGAGAGAGAGAGAGAGAGAGAGAGAGAGAGAGAGAGAGAGAGAGAGAGAGAGAGAGAGAGAGAGAGAGAGAGAGAGAGAGAGAGAGAGAGAGAGAGAGAGAGAGAGAGAGAGAGAGAAAAAAAAGCCTCTCAAACTGACACATAAGCATATTTATATATTGTAAATTCAGTGTGAACTATTCCCTGTATATATTGTATTTTTTGTATGTTATAATCTTATTGTATATTTCTTTTTTTGTATAGGCTTTTAAAATAGATTCACATGATACGTGTAACTTTAAGCCTTATTGTAATTTGTTTGAAAAAGAAGAGAGGAGGACACAGGCACAGGCATAGGACGGAGGCACAAAGACACAGACAAGTCAATGCAGACCGACCGACATACAGACAAACAAGAAAAAAAAGCCCAATAAGCAGAAATACTAGGAGACAGATAAGCGTGTTGAACAATAGATAGACAGACGTAGAAGCGGAAACAGTAACAATTATTCAGGAATCCAACTATCCTAATGTTTGAGCTACGAACAGCATATTGGAAATACATGTAATTTGAGGCAAGGAACCAACTGACTGAGAATAAATATTATCTAGTGCAGTGTTTCTTAACCTTTTTACCACCACGCCCCTTGAGTAGTGGGTCCTTGCCTCCATGCACCCCTTCACTTCTTCAACCAAGATTTCAAAATAATCCTGAATCAGAAATAAAAAATAAAAAAATGTGTTTTTAACGCTTATATTGTGCACCTAAATATTTATTAACACCTTGCATATACCCAGCAGATTTAGTTAGATCACGTTTAAAGGCCGCCGAACACCAGAAGCTACACGCGCTACGCTACGTATGAGTACTACATGTCTTTGAATTGTTGCAGTGGTTATTCAGATAGGTACATCAGACCAGAAGCTATACTACTTAGGCCACACTCTATGTGACGAGGCCACATAGCTACAGATTACCCAAGGAGCGATATTTTCACGTGGCGGGGTGAGGAGAGTGGCGTCATCTATCAAGGCTGTCACACGCTGTCTCGCCCGTGATTTTGTACCTTTGGTGCATATAGCTGAAGATGGAGGAACTTATTGAGGACATGAAGTAGCCCTGGTTATATATTATATGGGTTTCTTATATCCTTTTCAATCAGCTGCAAAACATACTTCAACTGTGAAGATGATAATCGAAAATATTGTTTGAATTTCTCTTCATCATAACAAAGTTCTTGTGCCAGATGGTGGTACTCGCCAAAATGTTCTCTTCTCAGGTTTGTTTCGTGCACCCACTTCTTCCTCTTCTTGGACAATACCAAAGTCAGCAATAAAACTTCTTCACCTGACTCATCACCACACGACAGAGCACAACTGGCCATCTTGAATAATAGACATGTAACTGAGGGCAAGCATGAGGTATGTGTCTTCGGGTGTACGGACGAAATAGCGTGCATAGCTAGCACACATACGTAGTGTAGCTCGCGTAGCTTCTGGTGCGCGGCGGCCTACGCTTCAAGCGAAGGGATAATAATAATTAGGGCAAGCATTAATAATAATTAGGGTGCGGCCGCACTGGGAACGAGAAAGCGAGCGAGAGCTTTATTAAAATAGGTAGTAAGGCTCTGGCCGTATGGTAATAAAAGTATGATAATATAAACAATATTAATAATAAAAAAAAAATAATAATAACTCATAATGATATCGATAATAATGATGGTAATAATAATGATAATAATAACATAATAATGATAATAATGAAAATTATAATGATAATAGTAATAATGGTAGTTTTGATAAAAAATAATAATAGTTGTAATGAATGATAATAAATTATAATAATAACATTAATAACAATAATAATTATAACAATAATAACAATAATAATAATAACAACGATAATAATGATGAAAATTCTAATTCTAATGATAATAATAATAATAATAGTAATACGTACAAGAACACTGCACAAGTCTACCGCCTTAGCGAAGCCTGGCAAGGCGTCACCGCAGAGGTAGTCACGCACACTTTCTTCTCAATACCGATTTTCTTCGTTCACCCTCACGAGCGAGCTTCATGTTTAAGCGAAGGCCGAGCTTAACATTAAATACTTGACACTTCTTTCTTGTTCTCTCTTGGCTCACGCCCCCCTAGGTAATTACCCACGCCCCCTAAAAGGGCGCACCCCCTAGGTTAAGAACCGCTGATCTAGTGTATCCACAAGACCTATCTATCCACCACATAGCATATCCATCTCTTAACAGTCATCCATCCTATAAATTACTTTATATACGACACCCACCCACCCACCCACCCACCCACCACCACCCACCACCCACCCACCCACCACCCACCCACCCACCCACCTGAACAAACTCTAAAAACTTTTGATATGTCTAGAGCAATAACAGAAGTTCAGCAAAACTCCTAAGAGAGGATGACAGAGGTCAGGGAAGCTTGAAGATCGCCAGTAGATCCCCTTTTACGGCATCCACACCGACAGTCAGATAGAAGACTGAGCGGATTGATGCCATATAATCTTACCAATGATAAACTTGAAAAGCTTTAGAAATGGAGGCATGCAAAATATCAGTAGGTTGTTTGAAAGCTTAGAACGGTCACCCTTCTTTGTAACAGGTGGAATGTGGGGAAATGCTATCTTTCTCTCTTTCTTTCTCTCACTCTCTATATCTCTCTTTTTTTCTCTCTCTCTCTGAAGGTATAGTCTGCGACACAATACAAGCTAGAACATCTGTTTCACATTTGCAAGTCAACAATTTTAAATCCGACGCTGATCCTGAATTTCATCACCATTTTGCGAACAAGAATAAAGTATCAAGGAAATCTGCAACGCTAACTGCATGAAGTGAAACCTATGCCTCGAACATAATATATTCCATATTCATCAATATACTAATATAGGCTTAAAAAGGGCCATTATTGTATTATCATACATTAGAATGTGCTATTGAATCAAAATAGAGATTGATTCGTCACCATTTTTTACGCAAGCAATTTTTTCCATTTATTATTCATATTAAGATCGAATATGATTTAATGGATGAGTTTATGAGAAATTTAAAATAAAGAAAGATAGTGGAGATAAGTAGCTAGCAATCGGAGACAGACACAAAAACATGCTAATTCATTGATCTTTGCTAATTCTGATTGCTGTTTTGAATAGCAATGATCCTCCTACTCCCTCCTTCCCTTCCTGCCTCCTTACCACACTTCTAATCTCATGTTTATCCTTCCTTAATTATTCCTCTTTTCCTCCTTCCTATCCACCTCTAAGAAAATAATCAAGGGAAGGATGAAGGAATGAGGGGCACGATTGATAACAAATTCTTCCATATCTATTCCAACTATATAGACAGACAGACAGACATCTCCAACCACACGCACTGAATTTACCGTGCGATTATGTGACCTTGAAACCTTATATAATATCATATACCATACTTAAAAACCAAACATGTCTTTTTTCTTCTCTCTCTCTCTCTCTCTCTCTATCTCTCCTCTCTCCTCTCTTTCTCCTCCTCTCTTCTCTCTCTCTCTCTCTCTCTCTCTCTCTCTCCTCTCTCTCTCTCTCTCTCTCTCTCTCTCTCTCTCTCTCTCTCTCTCTCTCTCTCTCTCTCTCTCTCTCTCTCTCTCTCTCTCTCTCTCTCTCCTACTTCCTATGTCCCTACTGACTAAACTTGGCGGCCACTCGTAGAGAAACCCACCAAGTTACTATTCATCTTGACTTCCAGCTAACTTCCTACCCAACTGACCCATGAAATATGGTTGTGTACTTGTGTGTGTGTGCTTGTGTGTGTGTGTGTGTGTGTGTGTGTGTGTGTGTGTGTGTGTGTGTGTGTGTGTGTGTGTGTGTGTGTGTGTGTGTGTGTGTGTGTGTGTGTGTGTGTGTGTGTGTGTGTGTTTGTTGTGTGTGCGTGAAAAAAAAAGAGAGAGAGAGAAGAGAGAGAGAAGAGAAGAAGAGAGAGAGGAAGAGAGAGGAGAGAGAGGAGAGAGAGAGAGAGAGAGAGAGAGAGAGAGAGAGAGAGAGAGAGAGAGGAGAGAGAGAGGAGAGAGAGAGAGAGAGAGAGAGAGAGAGAGAGAGAAGAGAGGGAGAATGATTCGTTGGAATTTTTTTAATTCATATAATTTTCGCATCCCCAGTTACATACATTAGGAGACCGACAATATTATCTAATCCCATAAATCTCATCGCAATAATGACTAGATAATAATGAGATTATATCGGAGCTGGGGAGGACGGGTATCATTGTATAGAGCGTATATCATCCACAGTTGCGTGGAAGCAGGAACAAAGAATAAACGCCACACACACACACAGACACAGACACAGACACATACACACACAGACACACACACACACACAGACACAGACACAGACACAGACACACAGACACACACAGACACAGACACACACACAGACACACACACAGACACACACACACACACACACACACACACACACACATTAATAGAGTACGATACCTTACTTTCATCGTACGATCAAAGTTATGGATGTCGGATGAAATTAGGCTCTCTTATAATTGTGTTTAGACGCCCATTGACGTGCACTGCCATTAATGAAAAAAATAACATATAATAACATGATATATCCAAGTGGTGTATTGACCCTTTCCTTTAAGTCCAAGGCAGCACAGGTGGAGGCATGGAGTGAAACTTTGACCCTCTGCATCTAATTAATCTGCTGAATGTGTTGCCCTGCGAGGCGCTCAGATTAAAAGTCCATTAGTAAATTGTTTTCTGAATTGAATATATCACAATTGTTTCACGTTACCCGCCAGTGATAATAAACAGAAAAATATAATAGATACTTGAACGTATTTTCTTTATCAAAAGCACTTTACTTTATCATCTCAACTGCATTGCTTATAAAACTTTTTCCAATGCGTTATCGTTTTTCTCCACCAATACCTGAGATTGCTGAAACGCTTCTTTGTGTTTTCGTTCCTTAACTTTATTTTCTCTTTTTTGTTCTGGGAAAATAATCTGGGACTCGCTTGTGTTTCCCCGCTGGTTGGCTACTCAGAGTGTGTGGGTTGAGGGTTGAGGGTTGAGGGTTGAGGGTTGAGGGTTAGAGGGTTGAGGGTTGAGGGTTGTGGTCTGTCAGAAGCGACCTACTAATACGCAGGACAAGATTTTTTCCTTTACTTTGAATTCAATCTTTGAGGAACGAAAGACTGTAGTATGTCTCCGCTCTCTCCTCTTTGTGTATGAGTAATTTGATTTGCGGGTTCAAAGTTTGAACCCGCAAGTCCGGGTCGGGTTTGAACCCGAGTTGGTGTCCCCAGCAAACTTTACCGCAATGAAAATCCAAAGAGCTGTCTTGAAAAACTCATAAAACTTTGGATGTATCTCAATATTTCTTTTGAAAGAGTCATAGGAAGAAGTTAACTTTGCAAAACCGAATGTTCTCCTTCCATAAAAGATCGGAAGAACAGTAAAGAAATTTCTCCACTTTAAGAAAAATTCACATGGTTTATCGCTCAAAAATCATTAGAACTTGGTTGATCGACGCTTTACAGGCTGATACATAAGTTCAATATCCGTGAAAGAAAGGATTTTTTTTTTTAACAATATGACTACAGCAAAGATGACGCGAGCACTGCAATCATCGAAAGATTGAAAGAAAAACAAACAAATTTGCAATGACTTTAGGTTCGAAATTTGAATTTAGGAGACAGAAAAAAAGTGTATAGTGAATGCAAGAAATATGAAAACTGTGTAAAAATAACAGATGGCATGTCAAGTGGATAGCGCATTAGCACTTAGACATGCCACAAAACATGCAAATTCCTACATTTAACTTACCGATAGAAAGTGGAAGTTCTTCATACGGAAGTTTTGCATGAGATAAGACAGGTTGATGTAACCCTCCCCTATCATCAGCATTTGACCGAATGTTTACAGTATTCATCGGACCCCTGGGCACCGATACTTGTTTTACCCATAGTACATAAGTGTCCTTTCTTATTTGTTTGTAGGAAAAGCGTGAAGGTGTACACGAATTTTGGGCGAGGTTAAAGGGACGTTGCCATGGCGTGTAGGAAACAGTAATTAAGTTTGTGTTGGTGTGGTGCAGACCGAAGGAGTTGTGTTGCCACGGCGGTGTGGTTCTGTAGGAGCTAAAGGACATGCACGAGTAGGAATTGACGCATTTACAATAATTAATAGAATGAGAAATTGTGTGTTTCTTTTACTGTAAAATCAAAATGGTAAAATCAACTTTGTAGCTTACGTTAGTTGGAAGAGAAAAAGAAAGAGCTGTAAAATTATAAAAATTCTCTCTGGTTTCTCCCAAGAAAATATGTTTCTTGTACTATAAAATCAAAATAGTAAAATCACCTTTGTAGCTTACGTTTGTTGGAAGAGAAAAAGGAAGAAGATGTAATATTCTAACCATTCTCTCTGCTTTTCTTCCTCCTCCTTCTCCTCCCTCTTGTGTTGTGAAGGCGCCCACATTCCCTTGCGTCGTATAAATGGTGATCGATGAGCATGTCAAGATACCAGAAGGTCAAAGATGGGTGAAGAATGAAAAGAATACTATTATTGAGTGATGATCTCGAGGCTTAGGATAATCTTCCCCATGAGTGTGTGAAGAGAGAGAGAGAGAGAGAGAGAGAGAGAGAGAGAGAGAGAGAGAGAGAGAGAGAGAGAGAGAGAGAGAGAGAGAGAGAGAGAGAGAGAGAGAGAGAGAGAGAGAGAGAGAGAGAGAGAGAGGAAGAGAGAGAGAGAGAGAGAGAGAGAGAGAGAGAGAGAGAGAGAGAGAGCACACACGCACACATAAATAGACGAAATTTATCACTATGCCATAATCATAATAAAAGAAAAAGAAGGAATGGGGCGTGGCACGCGAAGGTCCTGCAGTCTGGCTAATAAAGATAGGGACGAGGGAGGGCAAGGGGAGAGGAGTGGGATGAAGGGGCTAAAGAAGGGATAATATAAGAGACTTGGTTCCTACTTAACCAACTCGCACGTACGTACCAACAGCGACGTTATTGACAGTACAAATTCGAGTATTTTCAACTTTGCACCAGCGCCGGAAAATCTTGGTCTCCGTGCGGGTTTCTCCTCACAGCGAAGTGCAGTATGATGCAATTTCCTATTCTTTATGTTTCTATATATCACTTTAAAGCCAACACAATTTTTTAGAGTTTCTCTCAGGTACTTGATATATTACTGTTTATAATACACTCTTATTGAGTAAAATTTGTAGCCAGGAGGATTATGAAATATACTATTTATGTAAATAAGAAAATAACATGGGAGTAGCAATTATCCTGTGAAATAAAAAGTATATTTGGCAGAATCGCGATGAAATTTGTTTGAAATATCTTGAAAACATAATGAGAGGAAATTAACGATCCTATATATTACCAAATTACTGAGTGTGTCTTTCATTTTTAGATAGCATGTGAAAAATGATATTGAAAATCAGCTTCTTTCCATGTCATCTTCAATGTTAATAAGTTTGGTTAATTGTTTATCTCATTCTGAATATTTTGAAGCTAAGGTATTACAAAAACCTAGACGGTGTACTGAATATGAGAACCCCACGCCAGAGCCAGAATGAGCTCGAACAGTGAAGGGAAGGGAACTCTAGGGAAAGAAAGGAAAAAGAGAGACGGGAAACGTGGTTGGAATATTATTAGATGGAAAAGTAGGGAGAGAAGGAGGAGGGCAAGGGGGGGGGCAAGGGGAGGGGGGGGGGGCAGACAAGGCAGCGCTACCTGAGGGCACCTGCCGTGTGTCCGAATATCTTCTATATCATTTTTCTATTTTCCTCAACATTCCTTATTCTTTTGTCCCTTTTGGTGACACGATGGAGGGAAAATATTGTGTGCCGAGGGAAACGTTTGCGAGGCCGAAAAACACACATACAAAATAATACAAAATAACAGATTTATAAGTCACTAGCCGCAAAGCCGCCCTCCGGGCGGACTTTTTGGCTAGCTCCTGCGGAGGGCTATTGGTGGGCCTTCGGCTCACCACCTGTGTTTGGTGGGCCTTCGGCCCACCAAACACAAACTCTCCAGATAGCCCCTTCTAACTTTCCTGAAATCATGGATGTAGAAATGTATGTATTAACGCCAACCCATTCACATAGTAACGCCATTACCCATCACCCCCCACTCATTCACTCACCCATTACCCATCACCCCCACCCATTCACTCACCCATTACCAATCACCACACACCCATTCACTCACCCATTACCCATCACCCACACCTATTCCCTCACCCATCACCCATCACCTCCAAACCATCACCCCCCACCCATTCACTCACCCATCACCCCACACCCATTACCCATCACCCCACCCATTCACTCACCCATTACCCATCACCCTACATCAAAGTTTCCTCAATTCTCGCAACCCACTTTTTTTTCTTCACAATTCTCGCTAATAGGCTACTAAAAAAAAAAAAAAAAAAAGTGACCGGATCATCCCATAAGTGGGCTTAAAACCTTCCCCTGGTCAACCTGGTTCCAAAACTGTGCCATATGATGGGATTCCGCGACGGGGGGCGGAACCTATACCACACACACACACACACACACACACACACACACACACACACACACACACACACACACAGACACACACACTTTCGCTTATATTATTATAGATGACGATTTTGCTGGAACCACAAGGACTAAACTAACTAATCTTTAAATTAGTCATCAGGTGAACAAAGGTGAAAGATGTTATGAAAATACTATTTTAGAGATAATGAAATAATAGAGAACAAATTAACACTGTCGAAACTTAAGAGATGATATAATATTCCTGCTTCAACCTAGTTTTTTCTTACCATCTTTCCATTCAAGGAGAGAGAAAAAAGTTTTCTATAAACTCAACGTGGACAATTACAAAACAGTGCTTGGTTTATATACGTGTGTGTGTGTGTGTGTGTGTGTGTGTGTGTGTGTGTGTGTGTGTGTGTGTGTGTGTGTGTGTGTGTGTGTGTGTGTGTGTGTGTGTGTGTGTGTGTGTGTGTGTGTGCGCGCGCGCGCGTGTGTGTGTGTGTGTGTGTTGATGATTGGCTATTTGTACAAGTATTTGTGTTGTGATCGCTATTTAAAAGGTGATAAAACTTTGAAATCCATGAAACTTTGATCCATCGCTTTTCATCCATGTATCAGCAAATCCTTCATCTATCAAAGTCCTGTGAATTGGACGAAGGAGGAATTTTTGGGAGGAGGAAGAGGAGGAGGATTTCAAAGACTTAGCAACCAGCAGCGGACCTCGTAGTTCACTTCGGGTTCTTTGTTTCCACTAAATTGCATAAATTAACTTACTAGTATGATGGAAAAGATAGCACAAAAGAAGCGTCTCTCTACCCACGTACCTCTACTGCCGAATTTTGTGGGGAAAAAATTAATATCATTGGTAAAGAAGAGGTAACATTGAATCTCTGAGAAAAAATGAGTGAGTGAGTGTCTTTGTGTGTTTGCGTGCGTGCGTGCGTGCGTGCGTGCGTGCGTGCGTGCGTGCGTGCGTGCGTGCGTGCGTGCGTGCGTGCGTGCGTGCGTGCGTGCGTGCGTGCGTGCGTGCGTGCGTGCGTTCGTGTTCGTGTGTATGTGTATGTGTGTGTGTGTGTGTGTGTGTGTGTGTGTGTGTGTGTGTGTGTGTGTGTGTGTGAGAGAGTCAGTGAGTGAGTGGTGGATTTAACGCAACATAATGGTGGAGATTATTGTCGTCATCAACAGTAATTGATAGGAAAATACTGTTTAAATGATGACTTTGGAGAAATAAATGTTAAATATTTAGAAAAACAATCAGGTATTTTAAGGAAAGTGAAATACATGTGTGATCTACGAATATTATT
>JACEEZ010009483.1:287500-305000 GCA_016584305.1 Chionoecetes opilio | reverse complement strand
CCGCCGTCGGGTTGCCAGGTTTGGTGCACTGCTTAGCGAAGCAGTCCGGGATCTCAGGATAAAAATGATTCCTCTTCATATCCCACCCCGCTCATCCAGAGAATGACGATCAAACAACCACGCAAAGTACGTCCGATGAGTCATGTTAGCCAACAAAGACGCAGCGTTGAACAACACTTCCGCCACAACAGTTATAAGGACCAAAGAAAAGACAAAAATTGTAAGTTTCAATGCGTACAGCCTGCGAAGTAGAGTAGATGAATTGAAGTTCCTGATAGCGGCAGTAAATATCAATGTTTTGCACTGTTAGTCGCATACAGATCCGACTAACAGTGCCTCAGTAGTCGTCAATCTGCTTACAATGATCGTACTGAGTTGAAATAACAATGATAGTCTTAGTGATGTTAATGAAAATCTCCATCTAGTCTATGAATACTTTAAAAACTATACACGCCTGAGCGTACTAAATATAAAAACAAGTAAATGTCCAGGACCAGACAATACAAAACCTGAAATTCTAAAAGAAACAAAGTACGAGGACGTTTACGTCCATACACCCTATTAACTAAACCCTTACGACAAGTTTAGTTCTTTCAAAGAGCAATAGAAGTACGGGTCGGCTCACGTGCATCACACAACTCGGAGGATCTCTCTTTCTCGCTCTTATAGGTGCCTTGCACGTGACGTCACAGCCCTCGTTGTGGCTGCGACAGACGCGAGATGCGAGCTGGAGGACCAACAAACTAAACTTGCCACCTGTGTTTGCCCGCTTATGGTAATTTCCCCCTACCAAATATATGTTTATCAGTATAAATGATATACTGTTATCTTCGTAAATGTTTGTTCTATAATATTATCAAATAAAAAAAAGTAAAAAACACTAAATAAGATGCCATTATGAGACTCCGCCGCTAGATCGTGACGTCAGTGCAAGGCACCTATTGGCTGGCTGGCTGTTGACTCTATGTGATGGCATGCGCGAGACAGACGCATTTTGGGTCTTTTGCTAAATAGACCTGAACTTCTTCTCTCCCTCCTGCTCCCTGTCTAATGAATATAAGCTCGCAACTACAACAGGAGAATGCCGAGCACCATAATAACACAGCACCAGCAACACAGGTACACAACACCCACCTGCCAGGGGATGCCGCCGAAGATGAGGAGCACGGCGTAGTCCGCCCACTCGCCCCACACCCAAGGCGTGTCGGCAGGGATGGAGCCCACCCAGTCTGTCACGTTGGGCGCCAGGGAGGATACCGCCTCGTGCGTGATGGCGAAGGGTACGGCGATCCACTGAAAAGGAAGGGCGGGAGAGTTAGCTATATCTGCTACAGTAAAAATAACAACAATAAAAACAATGACAATTACAATGACCACAACAAAATAAAAGAAACATGCTAACAACAACTGCAACGATAGCATTCTACTACTACTATCCTTATTGCTGCTATCACTACGACTTCTACCTACTACTACTAATATCGTTATTAATTTTAGTACTACTGTTACTACCTCGACGACTACTATTACAACAACAGCAGCTACTACTACGACTACTGCTACTACTACAACTACTACTACAACAACTACTACTACTACTACTAAAACGACTACTACTACTACTACTTCCCTGCGTTCGATCCCACCAAGTTCCCACCAGGTTCATCCTGGCGTGGTGGCACTTTGTATAATCAATAACCTTGTCGTTGGTACTTGCAAAGTGTCTAGATAGGATCAAAGTATCTTATCTTATATTACTACTACTTTACTACTACTACTACTACTACTACTACTACTACTACTACTAAACTATTACTACTACTACTACTACGTACTACTACTACTACTACTACTACTACTACAACAACGACAACTACTACTGCTACCACTACAACAACAACTACTGCTACTACAACTACTACTACTACTACTACTACTACTACTACTACTACTACTACTACTACTACTACTACTACTACTACCACAACTACTACTACCATTTCATAAACTCTATTCAATCCGACCTTTATCTGGTAGTCTAAGGTAATTTTGTTACAATGCCGCTGATTGGCGCTTGGGTTTACCATGACACGCCTGATTGGTTGCCTCGCACTGGGGTATTCCGGTCTGAGCGATGCTTTCAATATTCATTTACACATTTTCTTTCCAAACAGTGAACTAAGATTTAATTGCTATTTTTCTAAATGTATATAAGTTATATACAAAAACATTGAAGCCATTTCTTTGACTATTGCGCACGCATACAACCAGCCCCCCAGCACACACCTCGAAGCCTTTTTCTCATTCCATTTCAGATCTTTCCAATGTCCAGAAATTTTCTCACATCGAATTTCTCAAGATCTCTGAAAGTTTCGAGATTCAGATTTCGCATTTCATGCCCAATGCTTGCCATTTCACGAATGATACTTATTGCCTTTCGTTCTCCAATATCTAGACGGACATTTCTCAGCCAAATATCTATATACAGTCGCTTAGTACATTACAGCTATTAAACATGTTATTGAATCTATCTTACATTCATTCGATCTTGCAGCCCATTATTTTTGTCCCCTCTATTTATTAGTGTTTCAGGTCGTTGTCAGGGGTCGTTTACTTGTCCTCGCATCTTTGTCTGCCTAAGCCAAGGAAATGCTTTCACTATGTGTATACTTAAGTAGGTTGAAGTCTTATTTAATGTTTCAGGCTGTTGGTAATCAGAGTGAGATGCATTTCAATGTACGAGTATGATAAGAGAAGAGAAGAGTGTGTCTGTGTCCAAGCTCATGTGTTGTGCGTCCGCCTGGTTCACAAATTCCAAGAACAAATGGTCAAATCATGAGACACACGGAATACTGATTACTGGATAAGGTTGGTAAATACAAACTAACAACATGGTGCTTAACTATAACCATCCTGCAAGTCATGGAGTCATAATCATCCTGCAAGTCATGGCGTCATAACCATCCTGCAAGTCATGGAGTCATAATCATCCTGCAAGTCATGGAGTCATAATCATCCTGCAAGTCATGGAGTCATAATCATCCTGCAAGTTTTGAGGAAAGCACTGTAAAGGAGAGACTAGAAATTTGTTGTCGCTGTATCGAAATGCGCAACACTGCTTTGAATGACAGAGCACACGTTTTTATCATGCAGCCAAAATTCCACTTGCTGAATCAGACACGCTCATTAACTGACAATGAATCAGAGACAACGAGGGACAGCAGCGCGATAATGCTTGTTCAATATTTCATGTGTTCCGGCGTTGTAATGTTATTTTTACCCTTCATTTAGTGTCATCCATCAGATCTCTAGTTTCAGCAGCGAAGGCTTTCACTGTTTTAGCAGTTTCGCTATTCCAGACACACTCCATCTGATATATGTTAAAAAGTATCTAGTTTTCCTGCATTTCTCAGATACATTTCTCTGTGTTTCATCATCACCATCATGATTAAGCGACGGGACAAACACATTCACTATTTCCCCGACTCCCGTGCTTAATCACTCCTGACGGATATATTAGCAGGGTGGAAACACGAGTCTCAATGAACAGTTTAATCAGCAAGGCTTCATCCCATACTCAAACCAATATTTTTTTGGAATAGGATATTTTTTCCGCGAAGGAGGTAATTTCTCATTATCCTCCTCCGCCTCTCCATTAGCATCATCATCATAATTTCAGAGATGATCAACCATCACCCACTCTGGCTGTCTGGAATATTCATGCTTTTCCTCAACTTCACACACACACACACACACACACACACACACACACACACACACACACACACACACACACACACACACACACACACTGATTTAAGTTACCTTTGGCCATCATCTCTAACTTACAAAAACTATGGGTAATAATTAGTGAGGCGGAAGCCGAGTGGTTAGCGTTTGGAAGTGGCAAGCTCGGTGTACCGAGTTCGAATCCCGCCAGGTTGAAAAATCTTTCGACAATCGTCGAGTGGGCTAAAAACAACCACATGCTGCCCATTAAACTCTACCTGCAACGGCGAGTGCATCGGAGGACACAGGGGGCGGCATGAGCCTCAAATCCCAGTCTCCACTACAAAAATCCTGCCTGCGCCACCACGAGCGAGGGCCAACCATCACAGCCCTCAAGTGAACCTCCAGGGCCTACCATCCCAGCCCTGGAGGTCACTGCCTACAGGATCTATAGGCCGAAATGTAAAACAAAACAAAAATACAGTTCTTCCCGTTCATTTTTTACCCATATGCCAACTATAAAGTTCACACTCCTCCTCCTCCGCTTCTCCTCCTCGTCCCCCTGCTCCTCTCCATCACATCTATATATCCCATCAGACAGGCTCGAAAACCTCTCTATGCAGCCATCAGCTCCCGAGGCTTGGTCATTATCCACTCAGGGACTCCCATTGGGACCTCAGCATGACCTGCCTGCCACCCACTTCCTTACTGCGTGCTTGCCATCCTTGTTTACTCCTACCCTCCTGTCCTTCCCTCTGCCTCACCCATACGCTTCCTGTCTCACCATTACCCTCTGATACACTTTTTACATTTGTTGCTTCTCCTTTCCATGATCTGCTAAAATCCATCCTCCTCGTCCCCTTCCTTCTCTTCCTCCTCGCTCTTTCTCTCCTTTCATTCCATCATCCTTATTCTTCCTCGTCTTTTCCATCTTCACTGTTCCTTCTTAATTCATTTCCCTTTATCCGCTGTTTTATTCAATGTCTCTCCGGCTGTTTCTGTGTCCCAGTCACGTGCTCTGCCTTCCTGCCTGCCTTCCTTATACCGCCCTGGTCCTCCCGCCCCGGCATCCACCTCCCGCCCCGGCATCCACCTCCCGCCCCGGCATCCACCTCCCAGTCCTCCCGCCCCGGCATCCACCTACCGCCCCGGCATCCACCTCCCGCCCCGGCATCCACCTCCCGGCCCTTCCGCCGACCCTTTCATCCAAACCACAAATCATTTTCAAGACTCGCGTTTCATTTTAAGTTAAGTTTCCGTCATAAGTCTTCTCAATGATCCACCAAGTTATGTTGTTAGTCTTCCACGTGTGTTTGGTGCAACCTGAACCCTTGTGTGTGTGTGTGTGTGTGTGTGTGTGTGTGTGTGTGCGTGTGTGTGTCAGTGTGTTGTTGTTGTGTGTGTGTGTCAGTGTGTTGTTGTTGTGTGTGTATTCATCTAGTTGCATTTTACAGGGCCAGAGCAATGCTCGTGTGGCCCCGTCTCCATATCAACATTTTTATCATTCATCCTTAGTGCTTTGTGTTGGCCGAAGCCAGCACCCCGGAGAGCAGGTCACAAACCCCGGCTAACACCCGGTACCCATTCACTGCTGGGTGGACAGGGGCTCGGGTTTTAAGGAAACAACCCATCTGTTTCCGCTCCGCCCGGGGATCGAACCCGGGACTTCTCGGTTGTGAACCGAGCGTGCTTCCCTTGCACCACGGAGTGTGTATGTGTATGTGTGTGTGTGTGTGTGTGTGTGTGTGTGTGTGTGTGTGTGTGTGTGTGTGTGTGTGTGTGTGTGTGTGTGTGTGTGTGTGTGTGTGTGTGTGTGTGTGTGTGTGTGTGTGTGTGTGTGTGTGTGTGTGTGTGTGTGTGAGGATAAGGGGAAATATGGCATAAATTTTCTCCCATCACATGTTCCAATTCTAGCTTTGGTAAATAGCACACGAGCATCAGCACGTCATACGCCCAGTGGAATCAAAGAAATCTGCAGCTTAATCAACGAACCATGAATGACCTTGAAAATTTCTGACGTTCTCTCACAATTTCCCTCATTCATTCATTTTTCCTTCCCTTTAATATCTGCCTGTACAGCTTTTTCACTTTATGTCTTTTTTTTGCTTATTTCTTTCCTTACACTCTCCCTCATAATCTACACTTAAGATCATTTTCAGTTTAAAACATTATAATAAAATATAAATCTTTTTTATTTACAAACTTAATGCATCCAACTGGTCGCAAATCAATTTAATGACCGAAAAAGAACAATAAGAATTCAAAACGCATAGGTATAAATAAAACAAAGGATTTCACAGCGTTCATAATCCCTCCCTTTAAATATCTCCATGGCCCACTTTTACCCATGCAATCCTCCCCTTCAAATGGTCTTATTCTTGGAGATCTATATATATCCCTTTTCTCCATTTAAATATCACTTTAAAATGTTTGAATTACGAACAATACACATGGTGCTCGGCATTCAAGGTATTCTCTCCTTCCATTAAGCAGTCTCTTTGTTAAAACTGTTAAGGAATTGAAACGAAAGTTATGTATATCTTTTTCCTGTCATGTCCTTTAATATACCGCTTACGAGGCGAGAGAGAGAGAGAGAGAGAGAGAGAGAGAGAGAGAGGGGGGACAAAAAGAGAGAGAGAGAGAGGAGAGAGGAGAGAGAGAGAGAGAGAGAGAGAGAGAGAGAGAGAGAGAGAGAGAGAGAGAGAGAGAGAGAGAGAGAGAGAGAGAGAGAGAGAGAGAGAGAGAGAGAGAGAGAGAGAGAGAGAGAGAGAGAGAGAGAGAGAGAGAGAGAGAGAGAGAAGAGAGAGAAGAGAGAGAGAGAGAGAGAGAGAGAGAGAGAGAGAGAGAGAGAGAGAGAGAGAGAGAGAGAGAGAGAGAGAGAGGAGAAGAGAGAGAGAGAGAGAGAGAGAGAGAGAGAGAGAGAGAGAGAGAGAGATGAAAACACGAAAAAAGAGAAGGAAGGAAAAGTAAGAAAAAGAAGAAGAAAAAGAAAGAGAGGAAATATAAAATAAAGATGAGAGAAGTGACTTAGGAGGAAGAGAAAAAGTAGTGTGGAAGAGAAGAGGGAAACAGAAAAAAGATTAAAAAGATGAAAGCTTAGGGAAAGGAGGAAACGTGCAAAGAGGAAGGACGAATATGGACCTACGAGTATAACACATAAGATCTTCCCGTATTCTTCAACGTTATATTCAAATTAACTCATGTGTTACGTCCTTTTCTGGCCTCTTAGTCACGCCTCAATGAACTGTAATGGAAAGACTCGACAAGATGCTACACACGAGTTCGCTCTCACCTCCATCGAGAGAGAGAGAGAGAGAGAGAGAGAGAGAGAGAGAGAGAGAGAGAGAGAGAGAGAGAGAGAGAGAGAGAGAGAGAGAGAGAGAGAGAGAGAGAGAGAGAGAGAGAAGAGAGAGAGAGAGAGAGAGAGAGAGAGAGAGAGAGAGAGAGAGAGAGAGAGAGAGAGAGAGAGAGAGAGAGAGAGAGAGAGAGAGAGAGAGAGAGAGAGAGAGAGAGAGAGAGAGAGAGAGAGAGAGAGAGAGAGAGAGAGAGAGAGAGAGAGACAATAACCCCTGCCATTAGTCCAGGTAGTATGGCGCCGCCTTGCCTCATAACAAGATTTAAAGGGACTTATGGAGCACCTGAACGTGGCATCATCATGGGGGACGCACAGGTTAACAAAGCACGTTACCTGAGCGACATAAGGGCAAGGGTGCGAGCAAGGTACGCGTTGAACAGCTTCATCATAATAATGATTCATTAGAGAACACAGTAAGATAGAAGGTAAGCGAAGAGTGAGGTTCCTCTCAAATTTCCTCGATTAGTCAAGGCTAAGGTTAAGGTTCTTGACCAGAGTGACACAAACAGCTGGTTCGTCAGGCTAATCCAACTTTCGGATATACGTGGATGGATAGATTTCTTAACTAATTAGTTGCACCCGAGACCTGTCTAACTTGTTCACTACTTGTTTATCATAGAAGAAACCAAATTCAAAGCGCGCAGTATTCGCAACTACTACCAGGAAACGGAAGGAAGGAAGGAATACGTGAAATATGATATTAAAAACTTCAGAAATGTGAGAACTGAACTACTTTGACTACGGGAAGCAGGGCCTAAATACGAAATAATGAATAGAAAAAGTATAGAGTGCCTTGCTGGGTATAGGGAAATGGAGGGTGGAGACACGAAGGTAGATAAATAAATAAATAAAAAAAGAAAAAAACTTAACACCTTCATATACTAGATGGCGTATTGCCTGTCATGTTACGTCATAGACTTGTAGATTGTCACTGTGTTACAGTGACATGGCCCTATCGCACCGAGCGGCCATAGGTGTAAGTCGAGGGACAATGCCCAAAAGTTGAAAGTCGAGGGACAATGGAGGGGGCCGCAGCAACATGGGCGTGCGCGGCGGGAAGGAAGGTGAGGAAGAGGACGTGGGGGGGAGCATGGGCCCGCGCCACGGGGTGGCGTGTTAATACCAACCAGCAGCTCCTTGCGCAGCGACTGCTGGCTTCCTCTACGGTCAAGACAAACGAGCCAGGTCATGATCAGGTGCTCAAAACATAGGAAACATAGGTTGGCGATGACAGCGACAGTATTCTAGCAATCGTAACGATTAATTTCCGGAGGGACGAGGAACACTTAAACAAGGATCAGAATCTAAAGAATGAGTGGCTGAGAAGGCTGAGGAGGAGAGCGCCGCCCCCGAGTAAGATAATTGAATCTTCTTATCGTAAGCGGCCAGAGAAGTAAACAGTAAATCATCATCGATATCTCATTAAAGCTGAAGTTAAAGCGACGGTATGAAAAAGTGATGAGAGGATAATAATAAGAAAAAGAAAGGAGATAATAGAGATAAAGGGAATTTAAGAAGGCAAGAAAGAAATGCCGATTATTACTTTGGAAAAAAAGAATAAAGGAAGTAATTGATTCTAGGAAAAGGTACAGAAGGTGAAAAAGTCAGACAATTAGTGGCGTGGCGACATCATCACAACCAACACGCCTCGACACACCTCACATCCACTAACAGAAACCATTACCACAGTTATCATCCCTGTCATTATCCCTGCTATTAGCGCTACTCCTTGATGTAATTGCTACCACTACGTTGTTATGGCCGGTCTCAGATCAGAATCAATCATTAAAGCTCACTTACTCAAACCCTCCACCGTGTTTAAACCCTCGATCATAGGATGAGCTGATGGCCTTTGTTATTGTTCTGTACTGTTATCGCTCTTTTATGTCGATTTATTTATTGTGTTCTTTAGCTAAAGGTTACACTAAGCCTGTTCTGCTTTCTTTTATTGTATTGTTCATCTTGAAGAAACATTCAATACACACGTCATTAACTTAACTCTTCATAGCAGTAGACTTTCCCCCTCTTTCCCTTCTTAGATTGCTCTCCGCCTTCTGCTCCTCCGCTCCACCAACTTCGCCTTCATCGCCTTACACGTGACCGAGCAGTGAGTATAACTGAAGAACAATTAACTGAAGAAAATAAATTGGATATCCTCTTGTCTCTCTCCCTCACTGTATTTCGTCTATCTATGACAAAGGGATCCTACACATCCCCTTTCTTCTCCTTTCCCCCTCTTTCCCCTCTTAGATTGCGCTCCACCTTCTGATCCTCCGCTCCACCAACTTCGCATTTCCTTGAGAAGACTGTCAAAATCAGGACTTGTTTCATCTTGATTACACTCTTTCGTCGCTAAGTTTATAATCTTTTGGGGTGACATGACGTCCAATAAGCCTGGCGATCAATGGCGCGTGTCAGCCTAACACTTCCCTGCTGATGGGGGACTGTTTTAGCCCTATAGGTGTGCTCAGGTGTTCCCGGGTTCAACAGGAGGCGTGGAAGGTCTCTGGTGACACCTCAATAAAGCTCAAGTTTTGTCCCTTCGCTTGGAGAGACTTCGAGGGTTTGGCGTGATATTAAAGGTAGGAAATTCCGCTGACATCGAGAGGGAATTGTAATACTTGCGTCTTGGTGGTGTCGTTTTACTGCTGTTTCTGAAGGGACTTCCTTGCTGTTTACTCCTGCAAGGGCGGCCGTCATGTTGGCTTTTCAAGGAACCGTCTTGCTATAAAGTCAAAAGAGGCGTCCAACTTTTGAATGCTGAATAAGAATATCCTCACCTTGATCCATCGGAGTGCGGTGGTTTAGGTGCAGACATCGTTTCCGTGTGGCTGTTGCCATCGTATAAGTGGCCCATCGTCCACAGTTTGCATCTCATTAATATTTGATCTCATAAGTTATCAAGGAGTTCTGGTCGGATGAAGAGAGCCCCTTCAGAGAGTCCTTCAAACCTCTCTTGAGCAACACGTAAAATATACAAATAAAGTGTCTTCCATCCTGTGCTTGACGTTTCATTTACTGATTCCATACGTTGCAGCTGAGACAACAGGAGAAGTTGCTAAAACAGACTGGACTGAGGCCGTCAATATAGCTTCATGCAGAATGGAAATGCATCTAACTAAAACAAATTATGTTGGAAGAAAACGAGGCTACTTATTTTTCTTGAGTATTTTCCTATCATCACGTATTCATGTTTAGGAACGGAGGCATAGAGCCTTTACCTTTGACCTCTGTCTCTGTTTCCCGTGGGACTTAGGTATTTGAGTGACATGGCTTCTCTTTACAAGATAAGCGCTGCATAACAAACGTCGGGATGCGCGGAGGGAGAGAGAAAGAGAGAGAGGAGTGATGGAGGGAGGGGGGAAGGAGAGTAGGAGGGAAAATAAAAATGGGTCTCGAGTTTGAAGTTTACACTGCACACACACACGCACACACATACACATACACATACACACACACACACACACACACACACACACACACACACACACACACACACACACATACACAAATAAACAAACAAAGAAAGATAAACGCAGGAGGGAAATGTCACTTTAACTTGTGCGTCCTGTCCGTCCCAGCTCACGGAAGAACGGACAGAATACATTTACCAAAACAAACTAAATTTACATCATAAAGAAACCCACAAATAATTCTCTTTTATTGGGGCAGACACAACACACACCCACACACCACACACACACACACACACACACACACACACACACACAGGCTCCCCGGGCGGAGCGAAGACAGATGGGCGGTCTTCTTAAAACCCGAGCCCCTGTCCACCCAGCAGTGAATGGGTACCGGGTGTTAGCCGGGGGTTTGTGACCCGCCTCCCGGGGTGGTGGCTTCGGCCAACACTAAAGATGAATGAGAAAAATAAATGTTGATATGGAGACGGGGCCATACGAGCGTTGCTCTGGCCCTGTAAAATACAACTAGATGAATACACACATACACACACCGCCACGATGGTCCAGTGGATAGAGCGCTAGCCTACTATTCTGTGGTTAGCCGGTTCGAATCCTCACTGCTCCCGGGAATTTTTCACTGACAAATTCGGGCGGTTACTGTCCCACTTGAGCAAGGGGGTGGGGGTGTGTGATGTTTGAGGTCCCAGCATTATCCCAAGATCGGCAATAATGAGCTCCAAGCTCGGTCCGTGAGGGTGAAACTGCCGATCGCGAGTCCGGCTCGCGTGCACAAGACCATGAGTGAATGACACAATGAGACACACACACACACACACACACACACACGTAAGATTCAAAGAAAGGAAAAAAAGGGAACGTTGGGCGGTTCCTTATTTTTCACTTGTTACTTGTTAGTCACACACCTGTAGAAACACCAAGTGCTTATGGACAAGTCAAGCGTTTATGGACAATCCTTACCTTACCTACCAATCATTATCTTCGTTAATTTCCACTCGCCTGACGCTCAACTAAGTGCGGAGACGCGTGTTCCCACCCCTCTAGCTCCTATCTTAAGTCATCGTGTGAAGTATGTAATTTGGAGCTTGTTCAGTGAGCCTCCGTTTCCCTCAAAGGTAATTCTCGTAACTAATAATGGGATTTGATTATGATGATGTGATGGGTGGAAGAGTGCGATAATGAGCCTCGTAACTAATAATGGGGGATTTGATTATGATGATGTGATGGGTGGAAGAGTGCGATAATGAGTCAAAGTATTTGTGTTATATATTTCTGCTGTCAACATTTTTCTTAATCCAGTGATATGGCAATGCGAATAAGAACATATAAGAAACATAAGGAGCAAGCTATATAAGAAAACGTAACTACAATTTGCACAGGAATCTAATTTCGATGCATTTTGATCAACAGATATTTCGTCGCACGTTCAAATATTTGCATCACAGTTACATCGTAATGACCACAGGAGAATTTAGCGGAAGCGTGACTGCCACACAAGGAATCATGTCAGCAAACATTTGAAAGGAAGATCAAGGAGAAGAGGAAGAGGAGGAGGCGGAAGGTGAAAAAATAAGGAAGCAAATAAGAACTTAGGATATTTATGTTATCATGAGGAAGCGTGGGGGGAATAATCTCTCTCTCTCTCTCTCTCTCTCTCTCTCTCTCTCTCTCTCTCTCTCTCTCTCTCTCTCTCTCTCTCTCTCTCTCTCTCTCTCTCTCTCTCTCTCTCCTGACAGTGCTAGGGATGAAGAAATCAAATCGACACCAATAGTCATTCTTAAATTTCGTCTCGTCGGTGACAAACACACAATGAATTCGTAGAAGGAAAAAGATAGATTTCAGAGGCGACAAATACTTCAAACTACCAAGGCTTTAAGGGATGTCAGAAAAAAAAGGCCACAATATTGCATTTAGAGCACATCACTTGTCCTGTTTCCCGGCTTTCCTGTCTGTGCCTCTGCATGTCTCTCTGTCCCTCATCCGTGAACACATCGACTGGAATTTGAAGGAAATGGATTTTTTTGAATTTTTTCCTCCGCGCGTGTGTAAAAATTGGGTTGAAATGTGAAAACTCTGCTGTGGGTGCGTATGTGTGTGTTTGAGAGAGAGAGAGAGAGAGAGGAGAGAGAGAGAGAAGAGAGGAGAGAGAGAGGAGAGAGACGAGAGAGAGAGAGAGAGGAGAGAGAGAGAGAGAGAGACATAATGAACATAAGAAAATAAGGAAGCTACAAGAGGCCGCGAGGCCTACACGTGGTAGTTCCTGTCACCTAACACTACCTACATCCACCTTTCATCCCCATCCATGAACTTATCCAGCTCCCCTTTAAAGCTCCCTAATGACTCCGCACTAACTACCTGTCTACTGAGACCATTCCACTCATTCACCACCCTATTTGTGAACCAGTTTTTCCCTATTTCCTTTCTAAATCTACGCTTTTCCAGCTTGAATCCGTTACTTCTTGTTCTACCCTGGTTAAAAGCCGTAAGAACTTTTCCTACCTCTCCTTTATTAAATCCCTTTACTCACTTAAAAAACTTCTATCAGATCGCCCCTTACTCTGCGTCTCTCGAGTGAGTGTAATTTTAATAACTTCAATCTCCTCTCATAACTAAAGTTACGCATCCCTTGTATCATTTTGGTCATCCTTCTCTGCACTTTTTCTAACAACACTATATCCATCCTGTAATATGGAGACCAAAAACTGAACTGCATAGTCTAGGTGAGCCTGACTAGAGCCAGATAAAGCTTTAGAATAACTTCCGCACTTCTACTTTTAACACTTCTGGTAATGAATCCTAATACTCTATTAGCTCTATTTCTGGCCTCAATACATTGTTCCTAGTCGGAGGTCTGGGCTCACCCTCACTCCAAGATCTTTTCACCTTCTGATCTTTTCAGCGATACATTGCTTATGGTGTATCTATTACCAGGGTTTTTTCTACCAACATTCATAACGCTACATTTATCAATATTAAATTCCATCTGCCATCTGACTGCCCACTCGTTAAGTTTATCTAAGTCTCCCTGCAATATGTTTACGTCAGACTGTGTTCCAATAATCCTACCTAACTTAGTATCATCAGCAAACTTGCTGATATCACTGCTAATCCCACTAGAGAGAGATCCAAGAGAGAGAGAGAGAGAGAGAGAGAGAGAGAGAGAGAGAGAGAGAGAGAGAGAGAGAGAGAGAGAGAGAGAGAGAGAGAGAGAGAGAGAGAGAGAAAGGTAGGGTGAGCTGCAAGAGAGAAACATACTCAGGGAAAAAGGATCTAAGACTAAAAGCAACAACAATACTAAGAAGAGAGGAATAAAAAAAAAGGAAAATGACAACTTAGCAAGACGAATACACAAAGATGAGACAGAAAATGCTTAGTATACTTTTTTAAACACTAAACGCGTCCTTCGAGCTCCTTCTTCCTCCTCCTTTTCTTCCTCCTCCTTCACTTCCTTCCTCCTAATCCTCGTTTTCCTCCTCGCCGTTAACATTTTCTTTCGCCATTTCCGTATTTTTTTCTTAATTTCTTTCGCCATTCCGTCTTGTTTTCTTCATTTCTTTCGTCATTTCCGTCTTGTTTTCTTCATTTCTTTCGTCATTTCCGTCTTGTTTTCTTCGTTTCTTTCGTCATTTCCGTCTTGTTTTCTTCGTTTCTTTCGTCATTTCCGTCTTGTTTTCTTCATTTCTTTCGCCATTTCCGTCTTGTTTTCTTCATTTCTTTCGCCATTTCCGTCTTGTTTTCTTCATTTCTTTCGCCATTTCCGTCTTGTTTTTTTCATTTCTTTCGCCATTTCCGTCTTTTTTTCTTAATTTCTTTCGCCATTTCCGTCTTTTTTTCTTAATTTCTTTCGCCATTTCCGTCTTTTTTTCTTCATTTCTTTCGCCATTTCCATCTTGTTTTCTTCATTTCTTTCGCCATTTCCGTCTTGTTTTTTTCATTTCTTTCGCCATTTCCGTCTTTTTTTCTTAATTTCTTTCGCCATTTCCGTCTTTTTTTCTTAATTTCTTTCGCCATTTCCGTCTTGTTTTCTTCATTTCTTCCTAATGCTGTCCTAATGTCCTATGTCCTATTTCTTCCTAATGACCGTCTGTCCGTCCGTCTGTCTGTACAGCTAAGGCTCCGCTATTTCGGTCCCAATTTCAACCAAACTTGCAGGAAAGGTTAAGGTCATTTCTTCATTAGTTAAAAAATGGTGTTTTTTTTGCAGCCTGGGGCATACTTAGCACAGGAGACACTTCATCTTACTGATTTCCACGTACACACACACACACACACTCTCTCTCTCTCTCTCTCTCTCTCTCTCTCTCTCTCTCTCTCTCTCTCTCTCTCTCTCTCTCTCTCTCTCTCTCTCTCTCTCTCTCTGATGGATGTCGTCATGTGTCTGCCTTAAGTATTGATGATATGTAGGTGTATAATTATAGTAATCGCCATTGGTTGGATGCTCACTAGGATTGGATCTAAGAGAAGAAAGGAACCGACTTGCCTTATCTATATAAATACTACACTATGCTATTACATAAACCTTTTCCACTGGTTCAGTTTCCTTGCCATGCCTTAATTCAACTTTTTCTTCATTTTATGTTCGTATTCTTAATTTTTATTTCCCCCATTTCTTGGAGTCTTCATCTTCAGCATTCGCCTCATTTTTCTTAATCATCTGTAAGTTTCATTTGATTTTCTCTCAGATAGAGAGAGAGAGAGAGAGAGAGAGAGAGAGAGAGAGAGAGAGAGAGAGAGAGAGAGAGAGAGAGAGAGAGAGAGAGAGAGAGAGAGAGAGAGAGAGAGAGGAGAGAGAGAGAGAGACAGACAGACAGACAGACAGACAGACAGACAGACAGACAGAAGAGAGAGAGAGAGAGAGAGAGAGAGAGAGAGAGAGAGAGAGAGAGAGATGAGGGAAGAGAGAGAGAGATGAGAGAGAGAGAGAGAGCGGACGGAGAGAGATGAGAGAGTGAGAGCATTTATCATAACGGTGTTACGTGTACCAAGAAAGCCATTCGGACTGTCTTTCAGAGCATCATACTATTTATGGTAAGTTTTGTTAGTCTTTCTAATTACATTCCATTCCTACTATTTTTACATTATCTACGTTTCACTATCTACATTTTTCATGATCTACTATTTCCCTTGCCTCCTCTTTCTGCTCGTATTGCTGTAGTTGTTGTTCCTCTTATTTATGTTCTCCTACTTTTATCATTATTATAATTGTTTTTAGCATTATCCTTATTATTTCTATTATTTCTATTATTATCATTATCATTATTATTATCAATAAAATCGTCATTAGTATCACTGTTATTATCATTATCACTATTATCATCATCATTATTATTATTATCATCATTGTCAGTATCATTACTATTATCATTATCATTATTATCATTGTTTTTTCTCCACCTCTTTTTCCTCCTCCTTCTCTTTCCCTTCCTCCTCCTATTCCTCTGTTTCCTCCGAGGACGATTCAGATAAATTAAAGTGCAGCGCAGAACAACAAACACGTTTCCTTGTTTGCAGGTTAAGACCCATAAGACTGTAATCTTTGCAGGATCATCGCAGATCCTTTTCTTAAGGCGCTGCATGACCTTTGATTAAAGACTTATCAAGCTACAATAAAAAATATACATATGTTTGGATGAAGCAGCACAGGCCGGTAAAGTGTGCAGCAACGTTATAGAGATTTCGGAGCCTGTGTATATACTATGGGTAAAACAAGTATCAGTGCCTAGGGGTCCGATGAATACTGTAAACATTCAGTCAAATGCTGATGATAGGGGAGGGTTTTCTTCGTTCCGTAGTGTCAGAATGTTTCACGCCTATAGTGCACCGATACTTGCTTTACCCATAGTACTACGTAGGTTGTGTTAATAGTGGTGAGTTTTATTACGCCGTTCTGAGATTCATCAAACAACCTTATAACACCAATAATCAAAAAGTAATGATAAATCGTGAGTGATGAAGATGTGATGATGGGGATGTAATATAAATAATAGTGATGGGAAGGTGATGGGGATGGCTTTTGAGTGATAGCGAGAAATGGTTGGATTCCTTGAGAACATTCAGTACGAACAGAAAAAAAGCACGCGGATAAAATAAAATAGATAACAACATTTACTATCCAAGAACAGATACCACCACCACTTCCTTCCTTTTTTCTTTATATTTGAACGTCAAATATTTTCTTTCTCCTTTGTCCCCTCCAGCCTTCCTCCGCAGAGCCGCCATTGAGGTCTATGGAGTGAATTCTTAAAGTCTTGGGTTTTGGATCTTCTCACCGCTTCTCTCTCCCAATAAATGTTGCGGTTATGTGTTGAAGGGAAAGAGACAGAATTAGACTTTTGTCCCATACTTCATTACGCGTCCTTACCCTCCTCAAGATGCCCTGGGGGTTAATGGCCTTCAGTGAGATACGCTGTAGCCTTAAGGGGATAAATGTAAATGAGGAGCACTAGAAGGACATGAAAGAAGATGAGAGAGCCTTGAAGGAGGGTAAGCAGTGCAGAATAATGTGAAAGACTACCAGGAAAAGATATTTTTGTTTTGTTTTGATGTTTTGGGCTGAGGAAGGTACTCCGGAAGTGCTGGAAAACTTTAGGAGAATTGAATGCTTTTATGAGGAGTTCTCAGGGGAATATAAAGGGTTTCGGAGAGTTACTCAAGTATTATGAGGAGGAAGGAAGCTGCTCAGGATCTTTTGTTTCCAAATATACTCGAGGATTTTCATGGGTACGTTGTCATAGTTATGTACAACGCTGAGTGATGGAGTGATGTTAATGTTAATAGTTTCTGCTGGAAACCTTCACGTCGCGCCTGCATGTCGGCATAATTACTATACACCAGTTGCTTCGCCAGTGAACCTCCACAACTCTTTGCACCACCACGCACGCCACACTGACAGTGACTTTGCACAAGAATCACAAGAAAATCCAGAAGTTTAACTAATACGTCGATGGTAACATCTTTTTAGTGTAACTAAAACATCTTC
>JACEEZ010009483.1:280000-282500 GCA_016584305.1 Chionoecetes opilio | reverse complement strand
GAGAGAGAGAGAGAGAGAGAGAGAGAGAGAGAGAGAGAGAGAGAGAGAGAGAGAGAGAGAGAGAGAGAGAGAGAGAGAGAGAGAGAGAGAGAGAGAGAGAGAGAGAGAGAGAGAGAGAGAGAGAGAGAGAGAGAGAGAGAGAGAGAGAGAGAGAGAGAGAGAGAGAGAGAGAGAGAGAGAGAGAGAGAGAGAGAGAGAGAGAGGGGGGGGAGAGGGGCGTGATTTTAAAAGTAATATGAAAGTGTAAAAATCTATAGAAGGGGAGAAAATGCAGCATATAGATACATTGATAAAACATCGTAAGGGTCTACTAAATCTGTATTTTCATCTATTTTTGTTATCAATGAAGTTGAGTCATGCTTGTGAGAAATGGATAAGGAATGAATAATGAAGAATGGGAGGAAATTAAGGGAAACTGAAATAGAAAAATAAAAAAACAAATAGATTATATATATACGTAGTGAGTCAGATGAAGATAATGAAAGAAATTAGATGGAGGTTAGACGGAAAAAACCCCAGAAAAGAAAGGAAACAAAAGAGGAAGGAACCAGAAAATAAAAGGATGGAATAAAATAGAAGGAGTTGAAAGTTGATTGGATTGGAATATAAAAACAAAGAACTGTGAGAAAAGGAAGATTTAGGGGCGAAATATGAAACTTGGAAACGAGGATTTTACAGGACAAAGAGGAGCTGGGTGAGGAGAAAACACAAAGCTAGATCAGATGACAAAGGATCGCAGAGGTCTACACAAACATCTAAAAAGCCTTCTGATTCTAATAAGTAATGAATTTGATTAAGTTTTAAGTAATCTAAGCTACTCATAACTAATTACTGTGAGGGATACAAAGGAATAGAAAGGAAGTCTCATACAGCAACATAACCACTACAACTCGTCCCCGTCCAGGTATTCTATTGCATCAATGGTTGGTTGTGGCAAGATCTATAGACTTTTAAAGTAGTCTATTAATCTTGGGTTGTGGATGTGGGGCAACTCGTCCCGGTCCGTGTATTTTATTGCATCAGTGGGTGGCTCTGATGCAAATCAAACGAAAATATTTCCTTTTATTGATAATAGTCTCAAGCTATATTTCCTTTTTCCACGTGGTAGCGTATGAGATTCGCGTGTTCGTTCGTTCGTTCGTTCGTTCGTTTCCCTCAATTGTCGTAGTCGTATTCTAGTAAAGCTTCGCATGTTCGTTCGTTCGTTCGTTCCTTCCCCTCAAGTGTCGTATTCTAGTAAAGCTTCGCATGTTCGTTCGTTCGTTCGTTCCCCTCAAGTGTCGTATTCTAGTAAAGCTTCGCATGTTCGTTCGTTCGTTCGTTCGTTCCCCTCAAGTGTCGTATTCTAGTAAAGCTTCGCGTGTTCGTGCCTTCCTTCCCTGCACGGCGAGGCTCGAGGTGACCTTCAGGCGTGAATTATTTTTTGTCATTTTTGTGTTCATATTGAAATGAATATGTTTGTCAAGAAGAGTTTTGGGGCGTCATCGCGGCACAGCATAAAAGGGGTTGGTAGTGCACGGTGGGTGGCGTGGTGGGTGGGGCAAGGGTAGTGGTAGTAGTAGTTCAGTTATGTTTCCATTATTTCGTATGTAACTTGCATAGTAGACTAGAATACGTAGAACACGATTTACAGCAAGTATAGAGTGTTATATCAATAAACAAACACAGTATAGTTTGCACATATATACAGCAAAAAGCTTACAGGTATTTACATCACTTCTACCATCAAATACGAACCTAAAAACTCATACAAACATGATAAAAATGACTATGAACACGCTAACAAACGAGAAGGGGAGGAGAAGGAGGACAGCCACGTATTCCTGGGATCTCAGAGACTCGTCCCGTCCAGGCATCTTATTGCATCAGGGGGGTTGTGGTGGCGGGGCAACTCGTCCCTTCCAGGTATTTTATTGCATCCGTGGGGGGTTGTGGTGGCGGGGAAACTCGTCCCGTCCAGCATCTTTATTGCATCAGTGGGTGGCTATGGTGGCGGGGAAACACGTCCCTTCCAGACATCTTATTGCATCAGGGGGGGTTGTGGTGGCGGGGCAACGTTTTACTTCAGAATTGTGTGATATTTTTTTCTTTCCATATCGTAACCTGTGAGATTCTAGTAAAGCTTCGCGTGTTCGTGCCTTCCTTCCCCTCAAGTGTCGTATTCTAGTAGAGCTTCGCATGTTCGTTCGTTGGTTCCTTCCCCTCAAGCGTGGTCGTAGTAATCCGAGTACTCCTGCCACGCCTGGTACAGAAGCAGCGCGCAGCTCACCACGCAGGCATAGTCCCCCACGACATCCCAGAAGTCCAGTTCCTCCTCATCTACCTCAAAAGGACGCTCGTCATCGATGTCCCACGTTTCGGGGGAGAATTCGTCCTCGGGAGTGGAGGAATATTCGTCATCGGTCTCCCATTCGTTCTCGCTATCAATATTCCAATCGTCTGCGAGGTCATCTGGAATTTTTTCATACTACACATTTTCACTCAAATTAGAACAACGGAA
>JACEEZ010009483.1:262500-275000 GCA_016584305.1 Chionoecetes opilio | reverse complement strand
ACAACTGTACGTAATTTCTAAAATTGGTATGCTTTTCTTGCCTCTTCTCTCTCTTACAGTTTTGTTGTTTATTAGTTCAAATCTTGCCTGACTTTCATACACTGATTCTAAAAGCCATAGGATTCGCATTGTAAGGAATCGAACTCACTAGTAATGATATTTCTAAAGGTAGAAATACATATGCAGATAGAGAGCTTCTAAAGTCATCAGTGTGTAGGGATAATACTATTGTTTTCTCTTGATAGCTGTAAAATGAGAGCGATGCAATTTTACAGTTCGTGCAACTGAAAATGATGAAATGAAGATAATGTAAGGACAAAATAAATGGGAACAGAAAAATATAATGGTATTGACAATAATGAATATACAAAAAAAAAAAAGATAATGTAATAATGTGAGTGAGAAAATATAAATGAAAAATTGAGAAAGTGAGAAACAAAATGTTTGTGTTTTTCGCAGCACTGGAAACTACAAGAATTGGGGGAAATATTGATGTTTCTGGAGAAAGTTATAATGTGTGCGGAAATACACATGCACACACACACACACACACACACACGCCGCACACACATACACATACACGCACACCCGCACCAGCACACCACACACACACAGCACACACACACACACACACACAGCCGCACACACATACACAACACACACACGCCGCACACACAATACGCACACACACACACACACACACACGCCGCACACACACATACACACACACACACACACACACACACAACACACACAACACACACACACACACACAACACACACACACACACACACACACACACCGCGCAACATATACACACACACACACACACGCAAACACATACACACACACACACATGCACACACACACACACACATACAATCACACACACATACACACACACATACAATCACACACACACACACCCACACCCACACACACACACACACACACACACACACACAACACGCGCGTCAAGCTCTTGGGATACAAATACAACTCATATTCCTAAGTTGGGGAAAAAGTTTTCTTTTTGATCACATGAAAACTTTATTCCATCCATCGTATTACTTCTCGTCCTCCTCCACCTCCTCTGTGTCCTCTTCCTTTTCCTCCGCCTCTACTTTCTTCCTCTAGTCTCCTCCTTATTCTCGTCCATCACGTGGGAATCAAACCTTTTCATCATATCAACTCTTATCAACTATATGTCATGGTTGCTCCCGTGAGATTGAATTTTATAAACTTTATCCAATATAATTTCTTTAGGCAGATATATTTTTTTTACTCAAACATCCTACCTTCGAATTGTGTATATACTCTATAAAGTTTGTATGTCTATATATCTGTCAGTCTATATCACTTTTATTTACCTATCTATCTATCTATCTATCTATCTGTTTGTCTGTCTGTCTGTCTGTCTGTGTGTCTGTCTATGTCTGCCTCTTTCCATCAGTCTATTTACAAAGCGCATACGATAGCAAGGCAAAGTAATGTATATTCTCATGTGGCGTACATAATATATAGGATGAATATAACTGAGGAAGGCACTGACGAAGGAAGGCATGAAGCGGTGATGAGCTAAATAGAGATACGTATGAGGAAGGAGGTGTCAGGCAGGACGAAGGAGATGGGATAATGAAGGCAATAAGGTGAGGAAAGAAGGACAATAGTAGGGTAGGTAAATAAAACAAAGAACAAGAGTAAGAGAAAATATATAAATGCAGTAGAGAGACACATGTGATAGAGGAGGGATGACAAATGATGAAAAGAAAGGAAATAGTGAAACAAAGATGAAAAAGTAAGGAATGGAGTGACAGAGGAAAATAAGTGATAATAAGGATAATAAGAAGACTGGGAGGCAACATGAGGTACGTACATGAGAAAGAGAGGAAAAAAATAAGCAGTTAGTGTGAGAAATATGATATGAAAAGACAAATAAATAAGGAGAAAAGGTGTTAAAAATCGAGAAACATTAGAAAATACGAAGGATAGCTGGAAAAAGAGAAAAAAACACAAAATAGGTACTAAAGATAAAAGGAACGTAAACAGGGTACAAAAAGTGTAAGCGACAGGATGAAATGGTGCGAGCGAGAAGCAAAAAAAAGGTGTCGATGTAGTGAGGCGTAAGATTGATCATTACACACACACTGGAAACCCTAGAAGGCGGTGTCATATCACGCGAGGAAAAGAAAATAATGACCCACTTAACCCTGACGCACGCCTTGATGGATCCTCACACCCACTCACACAAGGAAGGAAGGGAAGAAATAACGAGTGGAAAATATCACACCTACCAGACAAATAAAAGTGTAGTGAGCTAGAACTGATTTTTTTTCTTGTTGAGTTTGAAAAGATATAAAGAGATTGATAAATAAGAGGAATGATATATTGAGCTCAAGACAAAAAGGTTTCTATTTCGCGTAAATGAAGTGGTTTAGACTTAAGTGAATGTTATATAATTTTTTTTTTTTCTCTCTCTCTCTCTCTCTCTCTCTCTCTCTCTCTCTCTCTCTCTCTCTCTCTCTCTCTCTCTCTCTCTCTCTCTCTCTCTCTCTCTCTCTCTCTCTCTCTCTCTCTTTCTCTTTCTCTTTCTCTCTCTATCTATCTGTCTATATATCTCTCTCTCACACATCCAATAAGAAAAGGTCAGTCCACTTGGTACACATGGCCCTTAACAGGCAGGCTTCCACCAGCTCTAAGGTACTTCTCCTCCACCCTTTCCCATTCCACTTAGCAGACAAATCTTCATTAAATCCACCGTATTCAGCTCCCCTTTAGACATACACACAACACACGCACACACACACACGCACACACACACACACAAACACACCCACACAAACACACACACACCATACACACACACACAACAAACACACACATACACAGCCGCCTGTCATCTCCAACACGTCAAGATTAATACTCAGTAATTAATGGTGATGCAGGAAGCTGTGGGCGACCTAAGGTGATGACAAAAGGAGGAGGAGGAGGAGGAGGAGGAATACATAGGAATAACAGACACCAGGAGACCTATTGGTCCATAACTAGGGTATCTGCTGAACTACATACTACTAACTATCAACTACATGTAAGAGGATAGTTGGAAAAGGATACCATGTCCCTAAAGAAGATAGGAACATGGAAGTTTCGTAGTGAAGAATGATAGGATATGAAGTATGCTAACTACAACTACCACTAACACTAATCGATCCGGGGGATTATAATATAAATTCGCAGGACAATATCAAAACCCATTTACTTCACAGCACGCGTCTAGTCTGTTTTTAAATGAAGTTATTGTGCTGGCATCGACAACATTTGCTGGTAATTTGTTCCATCGATCAACACCTCTAACATTGAAATAATTTTTACGGAGATCTGAGATGAAACGTTGACCATTCAGTTTTAAACCGTTGTTTCTTGTTGTCACGTGAGGAGAAAGCTCGAATAGGTTCTCTTTACTAATGATCAAATCCTTTAAGGATCTTAAAGGTTTCTATCAAGTCCTCACGGATTCTGCGATCCTTTAAGGAAAACATATTAAGTTTCCGCAGTCTCTCTTCATAAGAGGAGGAGGAGGAGGAGGAGGAGGAGGAGGAGGAGGAGGAGGGGAGGAGGAGGAGGAGGAGGAGGAGGAGGAGGAGGAGGAGGACAAGACTGACGGAGTAAAGGAAGAAATTACAGTCCATGGTGGTGATGGTGATGATGATGGTGATGGTGAGGATGATGGTGATAGTAATGATAAAGTTGGTCTAAGAAGAAGTCAAATAAACAAAATGTGAAACGAAATCAACTTCACTTAATCACAATCACCTCGTGCTAAAATAAATATGTAAATTCTGTTGAAGGATAAAAGATTGTTGAGTGGCAGTGCTGGTATTCCATCTCCCTCCTTATTCCCTTACTATACCAGAGGCAACCAATTGACCAGCCGATGATGAATGGGCCACACGCGCCTTAGGGTCATATCCTTGCCTCGTGCGTATACCTTAATTAAGGACACCTCTCATCATCCCCCCCACGTAGGATATTGTACGTACGCGTCCTTTCATATTTCCTCAACATTCCTTCACCTCTCTTCGCACCTCATCCTTCTGGTCGTCACTTCTGTTTTTTTATTCTCCAAACATTCTCCTTTGTGTATATTCCTGCATCCACCACCACCACTACTACTTCTGCTACTACTACTACTACTACTACTACTACTACTACTTCTACTACTACTACTACTACTACTACTACTACTACTACTACTACTACTACTACTACTACTACTACTCTATACACTACTTACTACTACTACTACTACTACTACTACTATACTACATACTACTACTACTACTACTACTACTGCTACTACTACTTCTACTACTACTACTACTACTACTACTATACTACTACTACTGCTACTACTACTTCTACTACTACTACTACTACTACTACTACTACTACTACTACTACTACTACTACTACTACTACTACTATACTACTACTACTTCTGATACTACTACTACTACTGCTACTACTACTTCTACTACTACTACTACTACTACTGCTACTACTACTTCTACTACTACTACTACTTCTACTACTACTACTACTACTACTACTACTCTACTACTACTACTACTTCTGCTTACTACTACTTCTACTTCCGCTACTACTACTAATTCTGATTCCAAGACAAGAACCAATGTTATTATTTTGATACAACCAATATACTACACGATACAAGACTCTTAAATAAGGTTAAGGCTCATGAAATAGATCGGAAGGTTTTTCGTGGGATTAGATCTTGACTAAGTGATAGGCAACAAAGGGCGTGTTTTGAGGGCGTGGCTTGATATACGTCACAAGTACGTCACCTCAAACTATCCTCTCACCTCTCCCTATCCGAATGTGTACTTGGCTCTTGCCAGCTTCGCCGTCAAAGCCAAGAGTAAACTCCTTCATTAAACACACTTGGCAATGCACTCTACTGCCATAAATTAGGGGACGGTGTCAGACAAGCTGTGCCAAACTGTCATTTTGATCTGACTGTTTGTTTAGAAGATATTTGAGAAAAACGATGCCTCATAGGGTCTGAAATGGATAGTAGACTATGCGGCTCAGTTTTGTTCTCCGTATTACAGGATGGATATAGCTTTGCTAGAATCAATGCAGAGAAGGATGACCAAAATGATACATGGGATGCGTAACTTTAGTTATGAGAAGAGTTTGAAGCTATTAAATTTACACTCACTCGAGAGGCGTAGAGTAAGGGGTGATCTGATAGAAGTTTTATGTGGATAAAGGGATTTAATAAAGGAGAGGTAGAAAAAGTTCTTACTGATAGTAATCAGGGTAGAACAAGAAGTAACGGATTCAAGCTGGAAAAGCATAGATATACAAAAGAAATAGGTGAAAATTGGTACACAAATAGGGTGGTAAATGATTGGAATGGACTCAGTCGTCAGGTGGTTATTGCGGAGTCAAAAGGGAATTTCAAAAGGAGGCTAGACAGCTTTATGGATGGGGATGAAAGGTGGATATAGGCAGTGTTAAGTAACAGGAACTACCACGTGTAGGTCTCACGGCCTCTTGTAGCTTCCTTATTTTCTTATGTTCTTCTTATGTATCTTACTGCTACTACCACGGTCAATACTACTAATTAGAAGAAAAAGGTTGACACTTAGGACATAAAATAAATTTGGTATGGGTTCACATACTCAAAACAAAGACAAAACATTGTATTCTTTGTGCTTAACATTTACGAGAGAGAGAGAGAGAGAGAGAGAGAGAGAGAGAGAGAGAGAGGGGAGAGAGAGAGAGAGAGAGAGAGAGAAGAGAGAGAGAGAGAGAGAGAGAGAGAGAGAGAGAGAGAGAGAGAGAGAGAGAGAGAGGAGAGAGAGAGGAGAGAGAGAGGAGAGAGAGAGAGAGAGAGAGAGAGAGAGAGGAGAGAGAGAGAGAGAGAGAGAGAGAGAAGAGAGAAAAAAAAAAGAAGGTAAATACATTCTTATGACTTAATCAGATTTCGTTTTCTCCGCCTTCTGATTAATCAATAATAATTATATAAATATGGATAATGACGATATGAGAACTCGACAATGCAAAGTCTTCAACCTTATGAACTTGGACGGTGGATTCATCAACCCGGGAATAACAAAAATAAGAGATACATCAGCCAGACCTAAAACAGACCACGTTGGGCAGAGTAAAAAAATCCATACTCGGCCTGATAACAAGGAGGAGGATAAGGATAAGAGCAGTAGCGGCGGAAAGCATTGGACTAGGAGCCACATAACGAGCTTAAAAATACAGGTAAAAACTCACCTCATCATGAAGAGAGGACTAATGAGGGAAATATTTCGATGCAAAGTCTGTATCGAGCGACTATTTATATATTTTTGGAAGCTTTGACAGCCCAAAGGGATATTTAGTCTGTAGTAATGAGCGTGCTGTGAAGTGTGGGGCAGGTGTATCCAGCTTCTTTCCTGTTAATACAGGAGTGAGGCAAGGGTGCGTCCTTGCCCCATCACTTTTCAACGCTTGTATAGACTGGTTATTGGACAAGGTTGTAGATCAAAGTGATTGTGGAGCATTCGTCGGCTACACCAAGATCACTGATCTTGTTTTTGCCGATGATGCAGTAATCTTTGCTGAGTCGCTGGAGGTCCTGGTGATGGCTCTCGAGGCGCTGCACGAGGAGGCAAAGCCTTTGGGACTTGAGGTCTCCTGGCTTAAGACCAAGGTCCAGGTGTTTGGAGACTTACTAGATGAAGCAGTACAGTACAGTACACGTTCATGCGTGCGGCGAAGACATTGAGATCTTGGAAAGTTTTACATACCTTGGTAGCGCAGTCCATAATGACGGCGGGTCACGTCAAGAAGTCTTACGGCGGATTGGCATAGCCCACGGTGTTATGGACTCGCTCAGCGGGAGTATTTGGCGTTGTCGGTACCTGTGCAGGAGGACAAAGATCCGGATCTTCAAGTCGCTTGTGATCCTTGTCTTACTCTATGGTTGTGAGACATGGACACTAAATAGTGACTTGAAGAGACGAATCAATGCCTTTGGTAATAAGTGTCTTCGCAGAAGCATGGGGTATCGCTGGGATGATTACGTGTCAAATCAGCGATTGTACCGTAAGACTGAATCGAGGCCTATTACCTGCATAGTCCGTCAACGCCAACTTCGGCTATATGAGCATGTGGCACGCTACCCTGAAACCGATCCTTCCCATCGGGTTGTATCTGTAAGAGACAATCCGGCGTGGAGGAGGCCAAGGGGGCGCCCACAAGGCTCGTGGCTGGGGCAAGTTGATGTTTCTTGTCGAGAGCTGCTTGGTATGGGAAAGGAACCTGCATGGAGACTCGCGCGTGGACAGCCGCTTGGTGACCCCCGGGAGTGGAGTCGTAGGGTGGGCGAGGGGACGCGCCCCTCGGCGTATGCCCCCAATGATTGATTGAGTGATGAGCAGAGGGCAAAGAATCCACCAAGATGATCAGGGTGACAGGGGAAAAAAAGGAAAATAATCTCGAGTATGAAACAAAAAGGTGGATGAGGAAATACTTGAGAGGGGAAAAACAAAAATGGCAACTCAGAAACCAGAAATAAAATACAAGGCAGAAAGAGCAATAAAATGTGAGGATAAATAGGAGACATAGTAGAATGTCACGGCAATTACGTGTACAAATACTATTATATTTAGAGAGGATTGGTACGCACACAAAAATATATATACAGAAAAAACAGAAAACACACACACAGGCACTACGCAGGTTCATTAGGCCGGATGCAACAAGATTAACTTTGAGTGCAAGCATTTTTCTCACATCCAAGGAGATTGATACGACTGCAAGCTTTGATAGTGGATCTCTCTTTCTGTGTGTGTGTGTGTGTGTGTGTGTGTGTGTGTGTGTGTGTGTGGGGTGTGGGGTGGGTGGGGGGTGGGTGGTGTGGCTTGGGTGGTAGTTTGGGTTGCGTTGAGTGGCCAAAGTGGTGGGTAGGTGGTTGGGTGCTTCGGTGGTGTGGGAACTGGATGTGGTGGGGGGGGGGGGGGTGTGTGGGGTGGTGGTGGTGGGTGTGTGTGGGGGGGGGTGGGTGGGTGTGTGTGGGGTGGTGGGGGGAGGTGGGTGTGTGAGGTGGGGTGTGTGGGTGTGTGTGTGTGTGTGTGTGGGTGGGTGGGTGGTGTGAGGGTGTGGGTAGATGTGGGGGAGTGTGGGGTGGGGGTGTGTGGTGGGGTGGGGGGTGTGGGTGGGTGGGTGGTGGTGTGTGTGTGTGGTGTGTGTGGGAGTGGCATGGTATGATAAGCAGTAGTTTGACAAGTATTCAATATGTCAAAACTGATCACATATTTTTTTTTTCTCTCAGGCGATCAGCAATCAATCTTTGTGAACATAGATGAGAAGAGAGAGAGAGAGAAGGATTATGAGAGAGAGAGAGTTTGAGAGAAGAGAGAGAGAGAAGAGAAAGAGAGAGAGAAGAGAGAGAGAGAAGAATAAGAGAGAGAATAATTAGAGAGACAAGTATTAAAGATGGTGGATTGAGAAGAAGAGAGAAATGAGCAGATTATTTTCTATTTTAACAGCTTGGAAGAGGATCAAGCAATCAACAGTTCACACTGATTTGTTCTGCAACGAATAACATATTTTTATCTAGTTTTTTTTGGCATTTTTTCTAACGAAGACAAAACGATACGTATAAAAACAAAACAAAAGCAACTTAAATTACGAGGAATATATCTGTCGACACCAGTTTTCCTTTCAATAGACGTGTGTGAATCTTTTCTGCAAATACCAATTATGATTACCAATATATATCTATTTTCAAGCACCTGAGCATTAGTAGAGAAAACACTCGTCAAAATTACATTCAAAATAAAAAAAGCTAAACTGACATGACCTAATTAATAAGTTATAGGTGATGATAACAGTACTATTTTGCGTTGTGTGTGTGTTTACTTTTTCCTAGTTGCATTTTTCCTATTTGTATTTTACAGTCTGCGCTTGCACTCGTGTGTTCGTATTCCATATCTAAATTCTAATTTGCTTCCTTAGAGCTTAGTGTTGGTGGAAGCCCCGGGAGGCGGGTCACAAACCCCCGGCTCACACCCGGTACCCATTCACTGTTGGGTGGACAGGGGCTCGGTTTTTAAGGAGACCGCCCATCTGTCTCCGCTCCGCCAGGGGATCAAACCTGGGATTTCTCGGTTGTGAACCGGGCGTGCTAACCACTACACTATGGAGTACATAGGAGTACACTACGGAGTGTGTGTGTGTGTGTGTTGTGTGTGTGTGTGTGTGTGTGTGTGTGTGTGTGTGTGTGTGGTGTGTGTTGTGTGTGTGTTTGTGGGGGGGTCAGTGGTTGTGCCTGTTGTGTGTGTGGTGTGTGGTGTTGGGGTGTGTGTGGTGTTGTGGTGTGTGTGTGTGTGGTGTGTGTGTGTGTGTGTGTGTGTGTGTGTGTGTGTGTGTGTGTGTGTGTGTGTGTGTGTGTGTGTGTGTGTGTGTGTGTGTGTGTGTGTGTGTGTGTGTGTGTGTGTGTGTGTGTGTGTGTGTGTGTGTGTGTGTGTGTGTGTGTGTGTGTGTGTGTGTGTGTGTGTGTGTGTGTGTGTGGTGTACAAGTAGTAGGTAGGTGGGTTGGTTTTTTAATCATTACAGCCAACACAACAGAGTGGGAAGTTTTTTCAGAATTCACTTTTCTCTCTCCTAGGTTATTAGAGCAAATTAATTCCACATCCAATACTGAAAGGGAAAATTACAGGGAAGCTGCATTTTTTTTGGCGAGGTAATAAAAAAACCACTTCTTTAACTTAAGAAAAGAAGTGATGAATCTGAAATGTTTTTTTGAGGGAGTTGGAAGGCAAGGGTAAAAACTATAGTTAGGAAGAGGAGGAGGAGGATAAGGAGTAGGATAATCAATTAATAAAAGGAAAGATTAGAAAAAGAATGAATACGAGAATAGGACCAATAGAGTTCAGAGGTTGATGGAGGTATAAAGACAACGAAGAGAAGTATAAGAAAATGGAAAAGTACAAATAAATATAGAAATGAGGAGGGTTATTTTTGTGTAGCTATGCAACATTGCCGCGGTGAGCTTACCATTACAATATCTTAAGACATTTTTTATTACTTATGAGAAGCCATTTGAGAGAAGGGAGAAAGAAAGACGAGCAGCGAACAGAGGGTAATTAAAAGCGAAAGAAGACACTGAATGGAATATTTAGCACCAAAAAACAAAAAATAAACATAAGATGGAAGGGTTAAATAGATTACCAATGACCAAAAAACTGTCCTTCTTTTCCTTCAGACCTTCTCTATTTCGAGCTTAATTAGATATGGGATTAAAAAACAAATCGTAATGAATAATGGCGACACACAGCATGAATAATGCGGTACAGAGGAAAAATAAAACAGAAGTAGAATAAAAAATGCCTAGAACGCAGAGGGGAATACAAGAAAAATAGAACACAGTTGCTGGATCACCAAATGTTACCAACCTTATGAGCTTTCCTGCATAAGTACCAGTGTTGGATGTCATATAATAGAAGACGCGACCTTATTTTCCAGAGAGCACAATTGGCAGGCATCCTTCCTTCGTATGGGTAAAGAGGGAAACTGAAGAGGGAATAAAGACAGCCGGGGAGAGGAAGTAGGCGAGTGCGTCGGTGCGTTGATCAAGGAGTGGATATGGAGGAGAAAGTCAAGAGTTACCTGGTCACGAGTCGTCTGGTACTGAGTAGTTAATTAGCACTATGATTACCTGGTGAATGGCGTTACCGGGATCCATTTAATGAGAGAGAGAGAGAGAGAGAGAGAGAGAGAGAGAGAGAGAGAGAGAGAGAGAGAGAGAGAGAGAGAGAGAGAGAGAGAGAGAGAGAGAGAGAGAGAGAGAGAGAGAAAGGTGACACGAACAGCCTCATTCACCGGGTGGGAACGCGAATACCAGGATTTTGCAGATAAAAGGTAGAAATAATTAAATCGCCCACAAGGCCACAACAAAGAATTTTTTTTTATATTTTTTTTTATACATATTTGTGCCTATAGCGCCTGTAGGCAGTGATGACCCAGGGCTTGGATGGTAGGCTCTGGAGGTTCACTTGAGGGCTGTGATGATAGTTGGTCCTCACCCGTGGTGGCGCAGGCAGGATTCTTATAGTGACGCCTGTGATTAGAGGCTCATGCCGCCCCCCTGTGTCCTCCGATGCACTCGCAATCGAAAGTAGAGTTAATGGACAGGGCATGTGGGTGTTCTTAGGCCACTCGACGGTGCAGACAGGTTTTGGGTTTCTTCGGGGATCGAACTCGGGTCACCGAGAACGCCAGTCGGAGACGCTAACCACTCCGCTACCACCTCACCAATTGAATTTGTTATGATGTAAAGGAAGGAATTTTGATGTGAGGAAAGTTGAATACTTTCCAGAGAAACGGAAAACATTCATGATATTGGAATTGAGTAACAAAGTGAGACATGAGAAGAAAGTATCTTCATCTTGGGAGCGAAAACGGAACTCGAAAAACATAAGATCAAAAGAAAAACATACGAAAATAAGGAAGCTCCAAGAGGCCGCGAGACCTACACGAGGTAGTTCCTGTTACTTAACACTACCTACACACTAAGAAAAAATGGTGCAGGAAAGGTGCACATTTGACATTTAGGGTGCAAAATCCGCTTGCCGGGCGGAAGGTGCAATTTTGCGCCTCTAAAGGTACTTTTAGGGTGCAGACATAGAAAGGTGCAAAACTTGCACCTTTCTTAATATTTATACAAGGCGGATGGGCCAGGGAAATATATTAAATATTTTTATGTCATTATTATCATTATTATTATTATTATCATTATTATTATTATTATTATCATTATTATTATTATCATTACTATATATTTTTTGTATTTCTATTATCCTCATTATTACCAATATCATTATAATTCATCATTGATATTTATATCATTATCATTATTTTTTTTATCATTATAATTGATATTATCATTATTATTGTTATTATTATCAACATCATTCTATAAATTCTTATTATCATCATTATCATCATAATTGATATTATTGTTAATATTTTATCTATTTTAAATATATATGGTATAATTGATATTAATGATAATAATATTATTATTGTATATTGGTAGTATACTATAGTGATTGAAACAATAATAATGACTTTATTGAAAACTACAATAATAATAATGATGTAATAACACTAATAATAATAATTAAAACACTAATAATAATTATTACAATAATAACAACAGTGATAATGATAGTCATAAAAATTAAGACAAAATTGAGTGGTGAAAATAGTATTAATGATAATGAAAATAAGAGCATTTCCGACTATAACAAATAATAATTATCATATTATTAATAATATAATTACAGTTATCATTAATATTATTATAATTATTATTACTGACATTTTCATTATTATTACTATTATTATCATTATTATTATTATTATTTTTATTATTATTAGTCTACTACTATTATTATGCTTATTATCATCATTA
>JACEEZ010009483.1:240000-247500 GCA_016584305.1 Chionoecetes opilio | reverse complement strand
GACACACACACACACTGACACACAACACACACACACACACACACACACACACACACACACACACACACACACACACACACACACACACACACACACACACACATACACACACACACATTGTGTGTACAGTCGACAAAATTTTTAGGTGTCATAATAGATGAGTATGATGGAAGCAACACATTTCTCATGTTTGTATTAGTATATCCAAGATTTGTGGTGTCTTGTATCGCATTCGTTACAAACTAACAACTGAAGCAATGTTAACCATATATTATACACTTTGTTATTCAAAAATGATGTATTGCATATCAATATGGGGTTGCATTTGGCCATCATTCTTAGACAGCGTGTTCAAGGCTCAGAAGGCAATTCTACGTGTTCTAACCTTCAAGAAAAAATTTGATGCAACTGAGGAGATATATTCATCTTTAAATTTATTAAAAGTCCCTTTTATCCATAAATACTTCATGTTGATAACTATATTTAATTCTATAAAAAAGAATGATAACATTTTCCAGCTACAAGATCATGCTCATAATACCAGAAGAAATCAAATTCATTTAGTATGTCCTCCATTTAGAACAACACTATACAGTAATTCTATCCTGTGTCTCGGTCCTAGGGTGTGGAATTCCTTACCTAGTCTAGTAAGAAACAATATTTATGTTTGTACCGTTAACAGCTTCAAGTATAGAATAAAAAAGTATCTTTTGCATTCACAAGCACAATGAAAGAATACATATAATATCTGAGCTCTTTTTTGCTGCACATATGATATCATATTGTAAGGGTCAACCTGTATACTTTGTTAATATTTAGATAATTCAAGTAAATTTCAATGATTATGTTGTGTATGTGTACATTGTGTGTGGATGAGTGAGTGTGTGTGTGTGTGTGTGTTGTGTGTGTGTGTGTGTGTGTGTGTGTGTGTGTGGTGTGTGTGTGTGTGTGTGTGTGTGTGTGTGTGTGTGTGTGTGTGTGTGTGTGTGTGTGTGTGTGTGTGTGTGTGTGTGTGTGGTTTCATCTATTTTATGTGTATGAATATATTTACTGTATGCTCTTATATGTTTGTGCATATGTATGGTATGTATATATGTTACATAATAATATGTTTGTATGAGTACGTGTGTGTGTTTATATAGATAGTATACGTTAGTATGAGTAAGGATATTTACAGATGTTTTGTATGAATACTACATAGAGATGATATAATAGTCTTCGCTCTGGAATGTGCACATATTACCTTGCTTAATAACTGGGTCTGCTAACGAGAGTTTTCTCAGCAGACTTTTCCACGAAAGGTTAATGATGGATTTAATATTTGTGTGTATTCTTATGGCAATAAAATATTTGAGCTTGAACTTGAACTTGAACACACACAGAGAAACACACACACACACACACACACACACACACACACACACACACACACACACACACACACACACACACACACACACAGACATTAAACATTTAACATCTATTTTCATCTCGAAATATTTTCACAATAAAATAATGCTAGGAAATAAACACTGTATTCTAAATATGCATCAAGATAAATGGATCTTGTTTGCGAAATTATGTTAAATGCATCTCGTATTTCATTAACCTTTGTAATGGTTTTGCGTTTTTATATTGTGTAAAAAATGAAAGACACTCCGCCTCTCCCCTCCCTTAAAAATGTAGCAAATAAATATAAAATTGTTAAAAACATTCCTCTCATAGTTACGATTTTTTATTATATATTTGCATTTATATCACCAGTGGAATATCACTGAATAATTATTTTAGATTAATTATCCGTATTTTGTGTAAAAGGCATTAGTGAGCTGAGCATGAACATTATGTATGATAATGATAATAACGTTAACTTTAACAGTTGTAAATACATATTCAACTTAATTTCTCGGAATAGATGCAAATTAATGACTGACAACAGATACAATATAATACACTAAGCAAAGAGTTACAGGCAGGGGAAAAAAAGTGAGAAATAACTATATATGAAGCTAGTATTAAAGTAGAAGTAGAAGTTAGTTAGTAAGATGTGAATGGTCGGGCTAGCAAGCATTATATTATCTCCCTGGCACTTAGTTTCTTTGTGAATAAGTTTCGAACTGCATATGCTAACTGCGTCGTTTAATTAATTATAACGTGACTTTCAAGTAGTAAAAAATAATTCATGAACATAATAATGCTCTCTCATCTTATATGTTTAATTGTAATGGTGGTGGTAGTAGTGGTAGTAATAGTAGTTGTGGTAGTGGCAGTAATAGCAACGGTAGCAGTAGTAGTGGTAGTAGTTGTAGTGGTAGTTGTGGTAGTAGTTGTAGGGGTAGAAGCAGTACCGTAGATAACACTATAGTCGCCACCTGCACTAATGTCGCCAGGCGCCATATATTACGAATTATAGCATCACTACTGATTTGTATGTGCCACTGAAGATGATAGACAGTAGTTTATATCATGACTGTATAATCTACCCTGTTTCAGTGTTGTTTTATGTTTTGTACCTGCAAGTATTTACGGTTTCAAATTTCCCTACTCGTTTTTTCTTCGCGCGACGACAGAGAGCAGCTCATCCTTTCGGGCGGGAGAACATAAACACCAGCTGGCGACTTTAGTGTAGCCGTTCCCAAGGTCGCCACTTGGGTGATATTTTGGTAATTTGTTCATATATAGCCATAATATGACACAGATGAAGACACACAATGACACAGACTCTCCAGATAGCCCCTTTTAACTTTCCTGAAATTATGGATATAGAAACATAGGTATGAACGCCACCAGACGTCTGTAAATCCAAAAGAAACATTGTCCTGGCGACTTTAGTGCTATCTACGGTAGTAGTAGTAGTAGAGGTAGAGGTAGAGGTAGAAGTAGTGGTAGTAGCAGAAGCAGTAGTAATAGCTGAATAAAATGGTGATGAATAATGTAATGTTGCAATGATGAAAAGTAGTAACAGTAGTAATACAACTTTAGTAGATTGGAACTTGTAGAGTAGAAGCACTAAATATAGAAGTCAAAGTAGCAACATAAGTATAGTAACAGATGTAGTAGAAGTAATAATAGCAAAATAATAATTGCAGTAGTAAAATTAGTACAAGGTAACAACAGCTGCAGAATAGACTTGTAGTATCTTTTCTCCTTTTTCCTTTCTTCCTCTTTCCTTTATCGTCTTTCTCCCTCCCCTCTGCCGCGTCCCTTCCCCTACTGCTTCCCTCCGTTCAGTCCGCTTCCCTTCCCCTACTGCTTCCCTCCGTTCAGGCCGCGTCCCTTCCCCTACTGCTTCCCTCCATTCAGGCCGCGTCCCTTCCCCTACTGCTTCCCTCCGTTCAGGCCGCTTCCCTTCCCCTACTGCTTCCCTCCATTCAGGCCGCGTCCCTTCCCCTACTGCTTCCCTCCGTTCAGGCCGCGTCCCTTCCCCTACTGCTTCCCTCCGTTCAGGCCGCTTCCCTTCCCCTACTGCTTCCCTCCGTTCAGGCCGCTTCCCTTCCCCTACTGCTTCCCTCCGTTCAGGCCGCGTCCCTTCCCCTACTGCTTCCCTCCGTTCAGGCCGCTTCCCTACCCCTACTGCTTCCCTCCGTTCAGGCCGCGTCCCTTCCCCTACTGCTGTCCCTCCGTTCAGGCCGCGTCCCTTCCCCTACTGCTTCCCTCCGTTCAGGCCGCTTCCCTTCCCCTACTGCTTCCCTCCGTTCAGGCCGCTTCCCTTCCCCTACTGCTTCCCTCCGTTCAGGCCGCTTCCCTTCCCCTACTGCTTCCCTCCGTTCAGGCCGCATCCTTTCCCCTACTGCTTCCCTCCGTTCAGGCCGCTTCCCTTCCCCTACTGCTTCCCTCCGTTCAGGCCGCTTCCCTTCCCCTACTGCTTCCCTCCGTTCAGGCCGCTTCCCTTCCCCTAATGCTTCCCTCCGTTCAGGCCGCTTCCCTTCCCCTACTGCTTTCCTCCGTTCAGGCCGCTTCCCTTCCCCTACTGCTTCCCTCCGTTCAGGCCGCGTCCCTTCCTCTACTGCTTCCCTCGTTCAGGCCGCTTCCCTTCCCCTACTGCTTCCCTCCGTTCAGGCCGCTTCCCTTCCCCTACTGCTTCCCTCCGTTCAGGCCGCTTCCCTTCCCCTACTGCTTCCCTCCGTTCAGGCCGCTTCCCTTCCCCTACTGCTTCCCTCCGTTCAGGCCGCTTCCCTTCCCCTACTGCTTCCCTCCGTTCAGGCCGCGTCCCTTCCCCTACTGCTTCCCTCCGTTCAGGCCGCGTCCCTTCCCCTACTGCTTCCCTCCGTTCAGGCCGCGTCCCTTCCCCTACTGCTTCCCTCCGTTCAGGCCGCTTCCCTTCCCCTACTGCTTCCCTCCGTTCAGGCCGCTTCCCTTCCCCTACTGCTTCCCTCCGTTCAGGCCGCTTCCCTTCCCCTACTGCTTCCCTCCGTTCAGGCCGCTTCCCTTCCCCTACTGCTTCCCTCCGTTCAGGCCGCTTCCCTTCCCCTACTGCTTCCCTCCGTTCAGGCCGCTTCCCTTCCCCTACTGCTTCCCTCCGTTCAGGCCGCTTCCCTTCCCCTACTGCTTCCCTCCGTTCAGGCCGCTTCCCTTCCCCTAATGCTTCCCTCCGTTCAGGCCGCTTCCCTTCCCCTACTGCTTTCCTCCGTTCAGGCCGCTTCCCTTCCCCTACTGCTTCCCTCCGTTCAGGCCGCGTCCCTTCCCCTACTGCTTCCCTCCGTTCAGGCCGCTTCCCTTCCCCTACTGCTTCCCTCCGTTCAGGCCGCTTCCCTTCCCCTACTGCTTCCCTCCGTTCAGGCCGCTTCCCTTCCCCTACTGCTTCCCTCCGTTCAGGCCGCTTCCCTTCCCCTACTGCTTCCCTCCGTTCAGGCCGCTTCCCTTCCCCTACTGCTTCCCTCCGTTCAGGCCGCTTCCCTTCCCCTACTGCTTCCCTCCGTTCAGGCCGCGTCCCTTCCCCTACTGCTTCCCTCCGTTCAGGCCGCTTCCCTTCCCCTACTGCTTCCCTCCGTTCAGGCCGCGTCCCTTCCCCTACTGCTTCCCTCCGTTCAGGCCGCTTCCCATCCCCTACTGCTTCCCTCCGTTCAGGCCGCTTCCCTTCCCCTACTGCTTCCCTCCGTTCAGGCCGCTTCCCTTCCCCTACTGCTTCCCTCCGTTCAGGCCGCTTCCCACCCCTACTGCTTCCCTCCGTTCAGGCCGCGTCCCTTCCCCTACTGCTTCCCTCCGTTCAGGCCGCTTCCCTTCCCCTACTGCTTCCCTCGTTCAGGCCGCTTCCCTTCCCTACTGCTTCCCTCCGTTCAGGCCGCTTCCCTTCCCCTACTGCTTCCCTCCGTTCAGGCCGCTTCCCTTCCCCTACTGCTTCCCTCCGTTCAGGCCGCTTCCCTTCCCCTACTGCTTCCCTCGTTCAGGCCGCTTCCCTTCCCCTACTGCTTCCCTCCGTTCAGGCCGCGTCCCTTCCCCTACTGCTTCCTCCCGTTCAGGCCGCTTCCCTTCCCCTACTGCTTCCCTCCGTTCAGGCCGCTTCCCTTCCCCTACTGCTTCCCTCCGTTCAGGCCGCTTCCCTTCCCCTATGCTTCCCTCCGTTCAGGCCGCTCCCTTCCCCTACTGCTTCCCTCCGTTCAGGCCGCTTCCCTTCCCCCATGCTTCCCTCCGTTCAGGCCGCTTCCTTCCCCTACTGCTTCCCTCCGTTCAGGCCGCTCCCTTCCCCTACTGCTTCCCTCCGTTCAGGCCGCTTCCCTTCCCCTACTGCTTCCCTCCGTTCAGGCCGCTTCCCTTCCCCTACTGCTTCCCTCCGTTCAGGCCGCCTTCCCTTCCCCTACTGCTTCCCTCCGTTCAGGCCGCGTCCCTTCCCCTACTGCTTCCCTCCGTTCAGGCCGCTTCCCTTCCCCTACTGCTTCCCTCCGTTCAGGCCGCTTCCCTTCCCCTACTGCTTCCCTCCGTTCAGGCCGCTTCCCTTCCCCTACTGCTTTCCTCCGTTCAGGCCGCTTCCTTCCCCTAATGCTTCCCTCCGTTCAGGCCGCTTCCCTTCCCCTACTGCTTCCCTCCGTTCAGGCCGCTTCCCTTCCCCCCTACTGCTTCCCTCCGTTCAGGCCGCTTCCCTTCCCTATGCTCCCTCGTTCAGGCCGCTCCTTCCCCTACTGCTTCCCTCCGTTCAGGCCGCTTCCCTTCCCTATGCTTCCCTCCGTTCAGGCCGCTTCCCTTCCCCTACTGCTTCCCTCCGTTCAGGCCGCGTCCCTTCCCCTACTGCTTCCTCCGTTCAGGCGCGTCCCTTCCCCTACGCTTCCTCCGTCAGGCCGCCCCTTCCTACTGCTTCCCTCCGTTCAGGCCGCGTCCCTTCCCTACGCTTCCCTCGTTCAGGCCGGTCCCTTCCCCTACTGCTTCCCCCGTCAGGCGCGCCCTTCCCCTACTGCTTCCCTCCGTTCAGGCCGCTTCCCTTCCCCTACTGCTTCCCTCCGTTCAGGCCGCTTCCCTTCCCCTACTGCTTCCCTCCGTTTCAGGCCGCTTCCCTTCCCCTATGCTTCCCTCCGTTCAGGCCGCTTCCCTTCCCCTACTGCTTCCCTCCGTTCAGGCCGCTTCCTCCCCTACTGCTTCCCTCCGTTCAGGCCGCTTCCTTCCCCTACTGCTTCCTCCGTTCAGGCCGCTTCCCTTCCCTAATGCTTCCCTCCGTTCAGGCCGCTTCCCTTCCCCTACTGCTTCCCTCCGTTCAGGCCGCTTCCCTTCCCCTACTGTTTCCCCTCCGTTCAGGCCGCTTCCCTTCCCCTACTGCTTCCCTCCGTTCAGGCCGCTTCCCTTCCCCTACTGCTTCCCTCCGTTCAGGCCGCTTCCCTTCCCCTACTGCTTCCCTCCGTTCAGGCCGCTTCCTTCCCCTACTGCTTCCCTCCGTTCAGGCCGCTTCCCTTCCCCTACTGCTTCCCTCCGTTCAGGCCGCTTTCCCTTCCCCTACTGCTTCCCTCCGTTCAGGCCGCTTCCCTTCCCCTACTGCTTCCCTCCGTTCAGGCCGCTTCCCTTCCCCTACTGCTTCCCTCCGTTCAGGCCGCTTCCCTTCCCCTACTGCTCTTCCCTCCTTCAGGCCGCTTCCCTTCCCCTACTGCTTCCCTCCGTTCAGGCCGCTTCCTTCCCCTACTGCTTCCCTCCGTTCAGGCCGCTTCCCTTCCCCTACTGCTTCCCTCCGTTCAGGCCGCTTCCCTTCCCCTACTGCTTCCCTCCGTTCAGGCCGCTTCCCTTCCCCTACTGCTTCCCTCCGTTCAGGCCGCGTCCCTTCCCCTACTGCTTCCCTCCGTTCAGGCCGCGTCCCTTCCCCTACTGCTTCCCTCCGTTCAGGCCGCTTCCCTTCCCCTACTGCTTCCCTCCGTTCAGGCCGCGTCCCTTCCCCTACTGCTTCCCTCCGTTCAGGCCGCGTCCCTTCCCCTACTGCTTCCCTCCGTTCAGGCCGCGCCCCTTCCCCTACTGCTTCCCTCCGTTCAGGCAAATTTATGTTCTTGTGTGTCGTGTTCATGACAATTTATTAATGGGTCTTGCAAT
>JACEEZ010009483.1:225000-235000 GCA_016584305.1 Chionoecetes opilio | reverse complement strand
GGTCTTCGTGCAAGGGGAAGCTCACACAAAAGATAAAAGTTTTGGGAATTCAGTTTTAGTGAAAATCAAATGCAAAGAATTTTACTCGTGTTTTTCCTGTTACTACTACTTCTGCTACTCCTCCTAGTACTTCTACTAGTAACGTTATAGCTGCTACTACTACTCTCTCTTCTCTCCATCACCACCTCCTCCTCCTCCTCCTCCTCCTCCTCCTCCTCCTCTCCTCCTCCTCCTCCTCCTCCTCCTCCTCCTCCTCCTCCTCCTCCTCCTCCTCCTCCTCCTCCTCCTACACCAACAGCTGCATCATCACATAAAAAGCCAACGTTTATCATCACATAAAAAGCCAACGTTTATCATCACATAAAAAGCCAACGTTTATCATCACATAAAAAGCCAACGTTTATCATCACATAAAAAGCCAACGTTTATCATCACATAAAAAGCCAACGTTTATCATCACATAAAAAGCCAACGTTTATCATCACATAAAAAGCCAACGTTTATCATCACATAAAAAGCCAACGTTTATCATCACATAAAAAGCCAACGTTTATCATCACATAAAAAGCCAACGTTTATCATCACATAAAAAGCCAACGTTTATCAAAGATATTTCATCCCAAAAAAATATTCTCGTAATCCTTCGCCTTGACTTTGAAACTCTGCTATTCTTACTCAGAGTCTTTCGTGTATCCTATGGGTTGCACATACTCTGATAAACACTACGTCACAGCCTCAGTGCGAATAGCCATCGATTACCAGTCTCCATATCTTTGTCTTTATAGTATTAACGAGAAAGTGTTAACCCATCTCGTACATGACGTGGATAGATATCAAATTTGCTTAATTTATCAAAAGAACGTATCACACACAAGCACACTAAATTATGGTATCGTTAGTAGTAGTTGTAGTAGTAATAGTAGTAATAGTAGTAGTAGTAGTAGTAGTAGTAGTAGTAGTAGTAGTAGTAGTAGCAGCAGTAGTAATAATACTGTAGTTGCAGTGGTCTTAGTAGTAGTATAAATAGTAATAGTGGTAATAGTAGTAGTAGTAATAGTAGTAGTAGTAATAGTAGTAGTGTGGTAGTAGTAGTATTTGTAGTAGTAGTAGTAGAAGTGCCTCTAGCTATATAATAGTTTCAAGAAATTTGATATTAAATACTTCATTTTTAAGATTTTCAGGATAAGAATTTATGCTAACTAATCGCCTGGCCTTCCTCCCGCGGCCTAACTGCACGAAATTATTCTCACCCACGGCGGACCTCATTACGGATGAAATAATCCAATATTTTCTCTGCTTCACCTTTTCAGTGGTAGGCCCTGGACAGTCTGCTTCTATTTTGCCGCCGCCTACAACTTACTCGCCCGAGGGAAGGAGGGAGGACAGAGGAGGGGACATCAGAGGGAAGGAAGGAGAAAAGTCTTCGGGAAATTATTTATTTCTGATCTCTGTTCATTAAGGGAATTAGATCTAAGAAGCTTTCATCAGTGATTGTTTGGCAGTGCTTGACCAATTTACTTTATATATTGTTATCATTGTAGTTATCATTCTCATCATCATTGTTATCGTTATTACTATCACTATATCATTATAGTATTAATAATTATCAATACCATTAACATTAATAACAATTATAACAATTTATAACAATCAATGATAAGATTAATTGTTATGATAATGACAATGATAATAATAATAATAATAATAATAATAATAATAATAATAATAATAATAATAGTAATAAAATAGTAATAATAATAATAATAATAATAATAGTAATAATAATAGTAATAATAATAATAATATAATAACAAAAATAATAACATAATAATATACGGAGTAAGTGAAACATGGTGATACGTTCCCGCAGATTTTATTACCATAATTCACTGAACGTCCGTCTGTCCAGCTAAGGGTCCGCCATTTAATATATAAATCCTAATTTCAACCAAACTTTCAGGGAAGGTTAATGTCATCCCTGGGAAGGTTTTAAACTATATTCAGCCAGGTTTGTTCAATTTTTTCATTACACACATACATATAAAGTTGAAACACACACATACAACCCCCCCCCCACACACGCACAAACACACACACATACACGCACGCACGCACGCACGCACGCACGCACGCACGCACGCACGCACGCACGCACGCACGCACGCACGCACGCACGCACACACACACATGCTATAGTTTTCCTTACGCCCGGAAGCTTGTGTTTACCTGAGCATGAGACGCTTTGTGCACCTGTCTGCTCATTCTCTACTGACCATTTTATCAACACACAAACACATCACCGGGGCAACATGTCCACCTGACGCCCAATACATCTACATGAATAAAACATTAAATAACGAAGCATGTAATAGTCACGTATGTAATGTAATAGTCTCTCTCTCTCCTGCTCTCTCTCTCATCAAAGTTGTGATTATGATAAAGCAATGAAACGAACAGGTCTTATACATTGCAAAATTAGGACTTAAGCAGTGTAATATCCTCAGTAAATTTTTCGTAATAGTCTGTTTGATCATTTACGATCAAACAGATTATTACGAAAAATTTGCTGAGGATATTACACTGCTTAAATCCTAATTTTGCAATGTATAAGACCTGTTCGTTTCATTGCTTTTTCATAATCACAACTTTGATGAGAGAGAGAGAGCAAGAGAGAGAGAGAGCAAAGAGAGAGAGAGAGAGAGAGAGATAATGAAAAATATTTGTAAAGTGTAAAACTATAATCGCATGAGGCTCACTGCATCAACACATGAACACTTTTCCTACTCTGGAGCACGAAAAATGAAGCAAACTTAACAGGTGCGTATAATAATAGAAATAAAGAAGCAAGAACAAAAGGAAAAAAGGAAAAAATAAAGACAAGAACAAATATGCAAATCTGACGTGTTCGCCTAACAAGAACATTACTTTCTGGCGGTGTATCTCTCTCTCTCTCTCTCTCTCTCTCTCTCTCTCTCTCTCTCTCTCTCTCTCTCTCTCTCTCTCTCTCTCTCTCTCTCTCTCTCTCTCTCTCTCTCTCCGTCTTTCATTATATAAGTTTTTTCTTTCCCAGTTTTCGTATCCTTGTTTGCTGACTTTGTTTCTCATCGTCTAAACCAGTGTTTTTTAGCCTGGGGGGCGCACCCCCGTATGGGGCGTGGGTAATTACATAGGGGGGCGTGAGCCAACAGAAGAAAAGGAAGAACTGTCAAGTATTTAACATTAGGCTCGGTATTCGCTTTAAAATTAAGCTGGCTCTCGAGGGTGAGCGAAGAAAGTCCCTATACAAGAAAAGAAAATGTGGATGAAAAGTCTACGGGGACGTTTTGCTAGGTTTCACTAACTCCGTAGTCTTTTACGCAATAATATTTTGTTATATTACTATTACTATTATTTTTATTATTCTATTTTTTACGCACGCACGCACGCACGCACGCACGCACGCACGCACGCACGCACGCACGCACGCACGCACGCACGCACGCACGCACGCACGCACGCACACACGCACGCACGCACACACGCACACACACACACACGCACACACACACACAATCACTCACACATACAATCACTCACACACACACACAATCACTCACACATACAATCACTCACACACACATACAATCACACACACATACAATCACACACACATACAATCACTCACACACACATACAATCACACACACACACATACAATCACACACACATACAATCACACACACACACACACACACACACACACATACAATCACACACACACACACACCACACACACACACACACACACACACACACACACACACACAGAGATATGCTATAGCTTTCCCTACGACCGGAAGCTTGTGTTTACCTGAGCATGAGACGCTTTGTGCACCTGTCTGCTCATTCTCTACTGACCATTTTATCAACACACAAACACATCACCGGGGCAACATGTCCACCTGACGCCCAATACATCTACATGAATAAAACATTAAATAAGGAAACATGTAATAGTCACGTATGTAATTGATCAAACAGACTATTACGAAAAATTCAATGAGGATATTACATTCTTAATTCCAAATGTTGTAATGTATAACACCTGTTCGTTTAATTGTTGTTTTACGAGCACAACTTTAATGAGAGAGAGAGAGAGAGAGAGAGAGAGAGAGAGAGAGAGAGAGAGAGAGAGAGAGAGAGAGAGAGAGAGAGAGAAGAGAGAGAGAGGAGAGAGAGAGAGAGAGAGAGAGAGAGAGAGAGAGAGAGAGAGAGAGAGAGAGAGAGAGAGAGAGAGAGAGAGAGAGAGAGAGAGGGGCACTGACCGTTATAATTAGTTTACTTCCCGAAATGCAGACATAATGCATCATTATTTCCCTCGAAGGACGAAAATTAATACCAGAAAGGTCACGGGTATTTCCATGGATGCAAAAGAGAAGACACTATAGGAACATAAAGAGAAGACACTATAGGAACATAAAAGAGAAGACACTATAGGAACATAAAAGAGAAGACACTATAGGAACATAAAAGAGAAGACACTATAGGAACATAAAAGAGAGACACTATAGGAACATAAAGAGAAGACACTATAGGAACATAAAAGAGAAGACACTATAGGAACATAAGAGAGAAGACACTATAGGAACATAAAAGAGAAGACACTATAGGAACATAAGAGAGAAGACACTATAGGAACATAAGAGAGAAGACACTATAGGAACATAAAAGAGAAGACACTATAGGAACATAAAAGAGAAGACACTATAGGAACATAAAAGAGAAGACACTATAGGAACATATAAGAGAAGACACTATAGGAACATAAGAGAGAAGACACTATAGGAACATAAAAGAGAAGACACTATAGGAACATAAGAGAGAAGACACTATAGGAACATAAGAGAGAAGACACTGTAGGAACATAAAAGAGAAGACACTGTAGGAACATAAAAGAGAAGACACTATAGGAACATAAAAGAGAAGACACTATAGGAACATAAAAGAGAAGACACTATAGGAACATAAAAGAGAAGACACTATAGGAACATAAAGAGAAGACACTATAGGAACATAAAGAGAAGACACTATAGGAACATAAAAGAGAAGACACTATAGGAACATAAGAGAGAAGACACTATAGGAACATAAGAGAGAAGACACTATAGGAACATAAAAGAGAAGACACTATAGGAACATAAGAGAGAAGACACTATAGGAACATATAAGAGAAGACACTATAGGAACAAAAAGAGAAGACACTATAGGAACAAAAGAGAAGACACTGTAGAACATAAAAGAGAAGACACTATAGGAACATAAGAGAGAAGACACTATAGGAACATAAGAGAGAAGACACTATAGGAACATAAGAGAGAAGACACTATAGGAACATATAAGAGAAGACACTATAGGAACATAAAAGAGAAGACACTATAGGAACATAAGAGAGAAGACACTATAGGAACATAAGAGAGAAGACACTATAGGAACATATAAGAGAAGACACTATAGGAACATAAGAGAGAAGACACTATAGGAACATAAAAGAGAAGACACTATAGGAACATAAGAGAGAAGACACTATAGGAACATAAAAGAGAAGACACTATAGGAACATAAGAGAGAAGACACTATAGGAACATAAGAGAGAAGACACTATAGGAACATATAAGAGAAGACACTATAGGAACATAAGAGAGAAGACACTATAGGAACATATAAGAGAAGACACTATAGGAACATAAAAGAGAAGACACTATATGAACATAAGAGAGAAGACACTATAGGAACATATAAGAGAAGACACTATAGGAACATAAGAGAGAAGACACTATAGGAACATAAAAGAGAAGACACTATAGGAACATAAAAGAGAAGACACTATAGGAACATAAAAGAGACGACACTATAGGAACATAAAAGAGAAGACACTATAGGAACATAAAAGAGAAGACACTATAGGAACATAAAAGAGAAGACACTATAGGAACATAAAAGAGAAGACACTATAGGAACATAAAAGAGAAGACACTATAGGAACATATAAGAGAAGACACTATAGGAACATAAAAGAGAAGACACATAGGAACATATAAGAGAAGACCACTATAGGAACATAAAAGAGAAGACACTATAGGAACATAAGAGAGAAGACACTATAGGAACATAAAAGAGAAGACACTATAGGAAATAAAAGAGAAGACACTATAGGAACATAAAGAGAAGACACTATAGGAACAAAAGAGAAGACACTATAGGAACATAAAAGAGAAGACACTATAGGAACATAAAAGAGAAGACACTATAGGAACATAAAAGAGAAGACACTATAGGAACATAAAAGAGAAGACACTATAGGAACATAAAAGAGAAGACACTATAGGAACATAAGAGAGAAGACACTATAGGAACATAAAAGAGAAGACACTATAGGAACATAAAAGAGAAGACACTATAGGAACATAAAAGAGAAGACACTATAGGAACATAAAAGAGAAGACACTATAGGAACATAAAAGAGAAGACACTATAGGAACATAAGAGAGAAGACACTATAGGAACATAAAAGAGAAGACACTATAGGAACATAAAAGAGAAGACACTATAGGAACATATAAGAGAAGACACTATAGGAACATATAAGAGAAGACACTATAGGAACATAAAAGAGAAGACACTATAGGAACATAAGAGAGAAGACACTGTAGGAACATAAAAGAGAAGACACTATAGGAACATAAAAGAGAAGACACTATAGGAACATAAAAGAGAAGACACTGTAGGAACATAAAAGAGAAGACACTGTAGGAACATAAAAGAGAAGACACTATAGGAACATAAAAGAGAAGACACTATAGGAACATAAAAGAGAAGACACTGTAGGAACATAAAAGAGAAGACACTGTAGGAACATAAAAGAGAAGACACTATAGGAACATAAAAGAGAAGACACTATAGGAACATAAGAGAGAAGACACTATAGGAACATAAAAGAGAAGACACTGTAGGAACATAAAAGAGAAGACACTATAGGAACATAAAAGAGAAGACACTATAGGAACATAAAAGAGAAGACACTATAGGAACATAAGACAAAAAAAAAAGAACGAGTCGCCCTGTTTCAAAGATCCCATATTCCCCTCCTCATTGTAATCGCATTTTCTTCTTTCCTTTATTTCCCTATCTTTCATTTCTCTCTCTATAGCAGCTGTTCTTAACCTGGGGGGCGTGGGTAATGACCTTGGGGGGCGTGAGCCAAGAGAGGAAAAGGAAGAACTGTCAAGTATTTAACTTGAAACTCGGCCTTCGCTTTAACATGAAGCTCGCGCGCGAGGGTGAGCGAAGACATTTGCTACATAGAAGAAAATCTTTCAGAATTCTGGTCGGAAAAGTCTGCGTTAAGGGTTTGCCAGGTTTCACTAATTCCTTAGTCTTATATGCAATATTATTATAATTATTTATTATTACTATTATTATTATTATTATCATCAGTATTATTTTATCATCATTATCATCATCATTATTATTATTGTGTTATTATTGTTAATATTTGTACTGTTATTATAATAATTATTATTACTATTATTATTATTTTATCCAAATTACCTTTTTTACTAGTATCATTATAAATATCATTATTATCATTATTATCAATATTATTTTCTTTTTATTATTATTATTAATATAATTATTATTATTATTGTTAGTAACATAATAATTTATTACTATTATTATTATTATTATTATTATTTATTATTATTAATTTATTATTATTAAATAATAATTTATTACTATTATTATTATTATTATTATTATTATTATTATTATTATTATTATTATCATTTTTACTATTATCAATAATATACGACCAGAGTGTTATTTATTTTTGTTAAAGCTCTCGCTTGCTTTCTCGCTCTTAATGCGGCCGCACCCTAATCATTATATTATTGATGCTTACCCTAATTATTATTATCCCTTCGCTTGAACGTAAAGGCCGCCGCACACCACAAGCTACGAGAGCTACGCTACGTATGTGTGCTAGCCATGCATGCTATTTCGTCCGCAACCCAGAGGTCACATATCTCAAAGCTAAGCCCTCAGTTACATGCTATTATTCAAGATGGTCAGATGTGCTGTGTGGTGCGGTGATGAGTCAGGTGAAGAAATTATGTTGCTGACTTTGGTATTGTCCAAGAAGGGGAAGAAATGGGTACACGAAACAAACCTGAAAAGATAACATTATGGCGAGATGCGCCACACCAATCATCAGACTGAGAAGAAACGCTCTACTGAGCATGCGCAACAAAAGCCATGCCGGAAAAATCGCTCCTAAGGCAATCTGAAGCTGTGTGCCCTGGTCACATAGCGCGGGGCCTGCGTAGTATAGATTCTGGCCTACGATATCTAACTGGCGGCCTTTAAACGTGATCTAACTAAATCTGCTGGGTATATGCTAGGTGCTAATGAATAATAATGTACACAATAAAACTGTTAAAAGCACGCATTTTTTCCAGTTTATTTCTGATTCAGGATTATTTGAAAATATCGTGGTTGAAGAAGTAAAGGGGAGGGGCATGGCGGCAAGAACCAACTCCTAAATGGGGTGTGGTGATAAAAAGGTTAAGAAACACTGCTCTACAGACACCTATTCTTCCCCAAACTAGTCTAGTTCCCTTCCCTGTCATGGCGGCAGATTTCTTCTCATCCTTTTTCATCCTCGACTTCCTTCTTCACCTTCAAACCACTGAGTCACAAGGATCACCAACACTATCAGGACGTCATCGCTCGGTGATTTATTTGTGAATCTAAAATGTTGGTCTCTTAGTGCAGGCTATGGAAAAGGAATGAGAGGACGAATTGAGGAGTGAGTGAGGAAAAGTGAGGAGGAATTAAAAAGGATGGAGAGGAAGTAAGAGGAGTAAGGAGTAAAAATAAATGACTCGATCTTATCAGTAGAGAGGAATGACTGAGGAATGGATTTGGAAAAGAGGTAAAAAAGTAAGAAAGAGTAGCGATGTTAGCTATGGGTAAGGAAAGGTACAAGGAATATGAAAATAGAGGAAAAAAGGATCTATTTGTTTGTTGATTATTATGGAATGTACAGGACGTGAAAACATGCGTTGGTCACAGAGGTGGCGTGAGGTGCAGGGAAGGTTGGCTGGGATGTCTGTGCGTGGTTGTAGTGCTGGATTTACATAACACTGACGTTGCTAATGAAACTCTACTTCCTCACAACTACACGTTTTAGACAAGGAAAAAGTGACATGATACTGATGCCACATATACTTACTTAAGAAAAAATATTATGTGCGGGTATAAAGCAAAAAACGTTTCAGAATAAAGAGATAAATATGTATGCAGAAGTAACACAGGATATATATAATTCTTTCTAACTTTAGTGGCGGTTATTCCATATAATAAATCTGAAGTATGGCACAAAAAATGTTGCTGTCAATTTTTGTGATAGATTTAAAGTGTGGTTGCGTCCCGGGGCAGAGCATCTTTAAATATCAATCACGTGTTCCTAAAAGCATTAAGGAAACATAGGTCTCTAATTGCGATTTAGGCAAGGCTTCCAGGAGCACACACACACACACACACACACACACACACACACACACACACACACACACACACACACACACACACACACACACACACACACACACACACACACACACACACACACACACACACACACACACACAAATACAGACACAGACACACATATACACACAAACAAACATACACACACACGAAAGATCCAAAGAATGGTCACTACGCTCCAAAGAGCTCTAAAGAGCTCCAAGCTCTTTCCGGGAGGGTAAAACTGGCGATCGCGTGTTCAGCTTGCGTGGGCAAGATCAACATACACACACACACACACTGAAAAAAACACAACCTCAATACGCATAACTGATTACAAAAGGACACAAGAGCTTTTTTTTGCAAAATCTACACAATTTTACACCTAACTATATTATCCTAGCTAAAAAGCACTTTCGTTATCACGTTGCGT
>JACEEZ010009483.1:197500-217500 GCA_016584305.1 Chionoecetes opilio | reverse complement strand
CATCTACACTCTCGTGAGCGTGGAGCGTGAGAAAGCTCAGTCTTCATAATTGGGCGTCTCCACACCAGCTGGAGTGCACACCAGTTGGCTGTGTCAGCTGGCGCGACACAGCCAAGATGGAAGCCAGCTGAGGCAATACACATTAAAAATAAATCACGGGTTCCTAAAAGCATTAACAAGAAACTGGTCTCTAATTGCGGTTTAGTTGAAGCTTCTATAGGAACACACACACGTGCACCTGCACATACGTGCGAAATTGGACTAAATTGGCTCACCCCTCTTTTTTATTTTTATTCTCTTACTGTCTTCTTTATAGGGACTGGCAACTAAGCGGGCTTTGTGTTACCCATTTTTGTTGTGCCCTTGGCCAGTTCCTTGTGATGGAAAAAACAAGAAAAAAAGAAAACACACACGCGCACACTCAAGTGCACACATTCACTCACATACGCGCGCGCACGCATACGCTCACGCACGAACACACACACACACACACACACACATACACACACACACACACACACACACACACACACACACACATACACACACACACACACACACACCGCTTACATGGTCAAGTCGTTTAGAGCCATTCTGTGGTCGCGCATTCGATCCCCGCCTGCTCCCGGGGATTTTTCACGGACAAATATGGAAAGTTACTGTCCCCCTTAAGCAATGGAATGGAGGGAGGGTGGTGAGGTTCCAGCATTACCCAAAGATCGGTCACTACGAGCTCCAAGCTCTTTTTGGGAGGGTAAAACTGGCGATTGCGAGCCAGTTCTCGTGGGCACGACCGCTGGTGAATACACCCCCACCCCCACCCACCCCCACCCCCATCCCCACCCACCCACACCCCCACACCCCCACACCGAGGTGTGGTAGAGGTGGCTGTAGCACTGGTGAAAAGGATGATAATTCTAATAAGTTTTTCCTTAGATGGGAGGGAAACTCCCATCCCTGTGGTGCCGGGGTGCATTCACGCCTCCACTCACATGAGCTGCCTTGGCCTCATGTTATGCTGGATGTCAACACTAAAAACCTTATCCCCTCTACACGGCTGGCGCCTCCTGGTACAAAACAACATTGGAGTATCTGGCTCGACGACATTCAGAGATTGTGACTTACGAGGCGATTAGGACGTATCAAGGAGCTCCAGGCGATAAGGAACACGCGGCCAGCACGAGAGACTGCATGCGTGGGAGGGACTCAGGCGGAGATAAGAGAGGATAAGCGATAAGGAGACGGAGCGCTGGGCGGAAGGCACTGCACTGTATTGCCAGATAAACAGATTGAGCGATTCTGAGAACTCGTGTTGACCTATTATTTTGTTTGTTCGTGCTTGCTACCGTGTGTGTGTGTGCGTGTGTCCGTACGTACGTGTGTGTGTGTGCGTGTGTGTGTGTGCGTGTGTGTGTGTGTGTGTCCGTACGTACGTGTGCGTGTGTCCGTACGTACGTGTGTGTGTGTGTGTGTGTGTGTGTGTGTGTGTGTGCGTGTGTCCGTACGTAAGTGTGCGTGTGTCCGTACGTACGTGTGTGTGTGTGTGTGTGTGTGTGTGTGTGTGTGTGTGTGTGTGTGGTGTGTGTGTGCGTGTGCGTGTGCGTGTGCGTGTGTGTAATAATACAAAAACAAAATTGAAGAAAAATATGAAGGGTGAAATAATAAAAGAAACACTACAATATAAAAAGCAAAAACAAAGCAATTCACACCACAAGCGAGAAAAGTGAAAAACTGTTCATTTTAATCACCAATACAAAACGGACATCAAAGTTCCTGAAATTGAATTCAAAGTTGCCTTTTTTAGCACATGAGCAAGGGGAAGGGCTTGAGGGGGGAGTGTGGGGGGCGAGGAAGGAAGGGGGGGGGGTGCATGGGTTGAGGGAGGGCTGGAAAAGAGACACTAAAAAGTCACGTTGGGAAGACCTACGGGACTAGGCGGGTCCGAGTGGTACAGAAATGTCCCAATTTTTTTTTTTTTTTTTTGGAGCCTATAGCGCCAGTAGGCATATGGAGAGTCGTAATGTCGGTTGATCTCTCCCGTTAGTGGCGCAGGCTGAATTTTTATAGTGACACCTGTGGTCTTCGGTGAATATCCCGTATTCTGTGATGTTCGGATCTTCAGTCAGGCTCATGGAGCCCCTAGAGTTTCTCCGTCGCACTCGTAATCGGAGAACAGGTAATTGCTGCATGCGGATTTTTTCAGCCACTCAACGATGGCTTTGACAGTTGCTCCTTGGTGGTACTTGAACTCGGGAACTTCTTCTCCCCTACCAGGCTCTTGAAAGAGTTGCCCCCGACAGGATTCAAACTCGGGACATTGAGTTCACCACACCAAGACCCTAACCTCTCGGCCACCGCCTCTCCGAAATACGGTACGGTACGTACGATACGCAGACAAACACACACACACACACACACACACACACACACACACACACACACACACACACACACACATACACACACACAGTTAATTTGAAAGACTTCATGAACCTATTATTTATTATCAGTGAGAAATAAACATGAATATGAAATATAATGCTTCTACATCCCCCTCCCCCCCCCTGCTTCTCCATGAAACAGTTTAGAGGATAAATAGGAGGAATACATAGGAATACATAGGAATAACAGATACCAGGAGACCTATTGGTCTATAACGAGGGTATCTGCTGAACTATATACTACAAACTATCAACTATATGTACGAGGACAGTTGGAAAAGGATACCATGTCCCTAAAGAAGATAGGAACATGGAAGCTTCGTAGTGAAAAATTATAGGGTATGAAGTATGCTAACTACAACTACCACTAACACTAATCGATCCGGGGGACGATATAATATAAATACGCAGGGCAATATCAAAACCCATTTACCTTACAGTACGCGTCTAGTCTGTTTTTAAATGAAGTTATTGTGTTCACAGTTATTTTGAGCTTCGACAACATTTGGTGGTAATTTGTTCCATCGATTAACAACTCTTAACATTGACATAATTTTTACGGAGATCTGTTAAGAAACGTTGACCATTCAGTTTTAAACCGTTGTTTCTTGTTGCCACGTGAGGAGAAAGCTCGAATAGGTTCTCTTGATTAATGACATCAAATCCTTTAGGGATCTTAAAGGTTTCTATCAAGTCACCACGGATTCTGCGATCCATTAAGGAAAACATATTAAGTTTCCGCAGTCACTCTTCATAAGATGAATTTTGCAGTGATGGAATCAGGAGGAGGAGGAGGAGGAGGAGGAGGAGGAGGAGGAGGAGGAGGAGGAGGAGGAGGAGGGGGAGGAGGAGGAGGAGGAGGAGGAGGAGGAGGAGGAGGAGGAGGAGGAGGAAGAGGAAGAGGAAGAGGAGGAGGAGGAGGAGGAGGAGGAGGAGGAGGAGGAGGAGGAGGAAGAGGAAGAGGAAGAGGAAGAGGAAGAGGAGGAGGAGGAGGAGGAGGAGGAGGAGGAGGAGGAGGAGTGAGTTTCTCTTTCCAATTTCCGACTATAAACTTTATAACTTAATTGAAGCAAGTAAATGTTTTTAAATGAGTAGGGAAAGAAGTCTTTTTCGCTCATCTTTTTCGCCTCTCCCTCCAAGCCTCTTTCTTACGAGCATCGCATCTTTCTCTTCGTTCCCAACATATTTTTAGTCTATATTCTCTTTTCTTTACACCGGCTATCCTCTTCCTCCCTCTCGTTTTCGTCGGGCTCCTCCTTACACTAGGTATTTTCCTCCTCCATCTCCTCCTACTCCTCTTACGCCTACTTCCTACTTACTCCACTGCATCCTTCTCCTGACTGCGCTCTTCGTTATGTACATTTCCGACGGCATGATAAAAACGCCTCTTAAAAAAACCCTTATAACTATAGGAGGCATTTCAGCACATTCCTTCCTCTACGTTCATGGTTCGCAATGTTATGTAGCATATCTTGTAAAGGTGATATTAGCAGGAAGAGTTAAGCAATCGTCAGCTGCTGTTATCATGACAAACTGGAACCTTACTACCAGGGCAACACAGCCTTGCACGTAGCCACCCGTCAGTTGCCCATCGCGAGGGAGAAAGTGGCTGAAATATGACACAGGAGTGAGTGTGAGATAATCACGCCATAATCTGCGCTTTTCAAGGCTCATATCAGGCGATCGCGTGCTCCACAGACTCTCATCAGCCCATTCACGCCTCTCGTTTGCCTTTTTTTTTTTTTTTTTTTTTTTTTCTCGCCTATAGCGCCTGTAGGCAGTGACTTCCAAGGCTCGGATGGTAGGCCCATGGAGGTTCACTTGAGGGCTTTGGTGGTTGGGCCTCACCCGTGGCGGCGCAGGCAGGATTATTATAGTGACGCCTGTGATTAGAAGCTCATGCCGCCCCCCTGTGTCCTCCGATTCACTCGCAATCGAAGGTAGAGTTAATGGGCAGCATGTATAACCACTCTGTAGTTAGTCGCTAACCAGAGTGGTTAACGTCTCAGAGTGGCGATCTCGGTGACCCGAGTTCGATTCCCGACGAAAACCAAAATCTTTCTGCACCGTTAAGTGGCCTAAGAACACCCACATGCCCTGTCCATTAACTCTACCTTCGATTGCGAGTGCATCGGAAGGCACAGGGGGGCGGCATGAGCCTCTAATCACAGGCGTCACTATAAAAATCCTGCTTGCGCCACCACGGGCGAGGGCCAACCATCACAGCCCTAAAGTGAACTTCCAGGGCCTACCATCCGAGCCTTAGAAGTTACTGCCTACAGGCGCTATAGACACAAATGTAAAAAAAAAAAAAAAATTGGGTGTTCTTAGGTCACTCGACGGTGCAGAAAGATTTTGAGTGCATTCTGGTTCTCATCAGGGATCGAACTCGGGTCACCGAGAACGCCACTCGGAGACGCTAACCACTCTGCTACACTCCCCTATGCCCCCCCATCCGCGTGGATGAAAACCTATGAGTTGAATGTTACAGAGCAAACAAAATAAATGTCTATTCTAAAACATTCGAGTCGCACAAAGGCTTTCATTTGTATGCAGTTTGTGTTTAGTGCAGCTGCAAATGAAAGGTTTTTTTTTACCAAATATGTTTTTGAAACAATGATTATGAAACCTCAAATCATTATCTGTAGTTGATAGAAAAAGCAAAAAAAAATCGACTATGATAAATAATTCACAAAGCTTAATAATCATTGCAGGACAGACAATACTCGCTGCTGATTAGTTATCACAACACAAACCAGCCAATGGGAAGTCCGCATATTTTTGTATGCGATTTATCTTTGTGAATGGCTTGTATACATTTGTAATAGTTTTGGTGATAACTTTCTGAGGTAGTCTATACTCTATAGGTACATATCATAATCTAGCTAGAAGTAATTTACGTACGACTGCTATTCACCTACCGTAGATAACACTGTAGTCGCCACCTGCACTAATGTCGCCAGCCGCCATAGGAATTATAGCATCACTACTGATTTGTATGTGCCACTGAAGATGATACACAGTAATTTATATCATGACTGTATAATCTACCCTGTTTCAGTGTTGTTTTATGCTTTGTATCTGCAAGTATTTACTGTTTCAAATTTTGCTACTCGTTTTTCTTCGGCGACAACAGACAGCAGCTGGGCGGGAGGACATAAACACTAGCTGGCGATCTTAGTGTAGCCGTTACCAACTTCGCCATTCGGTTAATATTTTTGTCATTTGTTCATTTATAGCCATAATATGACACAGATGAAGACATAAAATGACCTAACTTTCCTGAAATCATGGATGTAGAAATATAAGTATTAACGCCACCAGACGTCTGTAAATCAAAAAGGAACGTTGTTCTGGCGACTTTAGTGTTATCTACGGTAAACTAAATAAAAAATAAGAATCTTTTATAAAACTCAAATGCTTCTCTTGTCAACATTCAACCAGCTATAAAGTCTTAACGAGGTTCCAAGGGCAGGCATGGGATGGACAGGACACAGATGTTGTACAAATATAATGATGCTAGCACTAAAATTATGAAAACAGGGAAAAAAAGAAAGAAAAATGCAGAGTGAACACATGAAGCTTAACGAGGCAATTATGATGAAAAAGGAGTCATTATACGAGGACCATCAAGAGTAGGCAGCGAGAGGCGTGAATGGGATAATGAGAGACTGTGGGCACGCGATCGCCTGATATGAGCCTTTGAACGCGCGTATTATGGCGTGAGAGAGAACGCAGAGTAACATGACCAACAACAACACAGGCAGGAAGGGAAAAAGAGGATGTGAGATAATAAATGAAGGTAGAGAAATAGTGGATAAGATAGCATAAGAAAGAAAATAAATATGAGTAAACAAATCAAATTGTAATGCAGAAATAGATAAAGAATAAAGGTAAAGGTAAATATGGGGGCCTGTGCTATGCTGCGCGTGGCCTCAGTGCTCATCTCCGTCGCATTAGCCTTTGAGCCTGTGTGGTGGGTGAGAATTCGTTACCCTGGGACACAAGGCCGGTGTGACATCTGGGTTACCACAGTTATCTTTCCCAGGTTTCCTAGGTACTCATTTATCGATTTACCCCTAAGAGAAGGATGAACAACCGGATACAGAATAAAGATGGATGCAAAAGAAAAAATGGAAAAAATAAGGGAGGAAAGTATATAAATGACATAAATGCGATAGAAAAAAAGGAATCTAAGGAAAGGAGAAAGAGATGTGATGAGGGAACGAATATGAGTGAGTAGAAACGAAGCTTTGCAGAGGCGGATGAAAAGAAAGTAAAGTGATAAAGGAAGGAGAGAGATCAAGAGAAGAGGAGGTAAAAGGAGATAAGATAAGATACTTTGATCCTATCTAGACACTTTGCAAGTACCAACTACAAGGTTATTGACTATACAAAGCGCCACCACGCCAGGACAAACTTGGTGGACTCGAACCCCTGGCCGAATGCAGGGACTCTGCACGCAAGCTCACGACTCTACCAACCATGGGGAGAGAGGGAGAGAGAGAGAGAGAGAGAGAGAGAGAGAGAGAGAGAGAGAGAGAGAGAGAGAGAGAGAGAGAGAGAGAGAGAGAGGAGAGGAGAGAGAGAGAGAGAGAGAGAGAGGAGAGAGAGAGAGAGAGAGAGAGAGAGAGAGAGAGAGAGAGAGAGAGAGAGGAGAGAGAGAGAGAGAGAGAGAGAGAGAGAGAGAGAGAGAGAGAGAGAGTCAATATTGAGTTTTCCCAACCTGGAGAAAATATGAGAAAGAGGTGATCTGATTAATGTGTTTAGGGTTTCTAAGGGACTGGAAAATGTTGATAGAAAGGATATGTTTTTTATGAGACGCAAGAGATACAAGAGGTCATGGGATGAAGTTGAAGAGAACCACCCACATTCAAGAGAGATATCATGAAATAAAACTTCTCATTCAGATCCATTGCACTGTGGAATAGCCTGGTAAAGGAGGTAGAACATGCCAAGAATATTCACAACCTCAAAGCACACCTGGATAATAGTAGTTTAAGAAACGGAACAGTACGACCTTAGCTCTTTATCTATAACTCATAACAAGATGAATAAAACTCCACACGCACACTCACACGACACGCACACGCACACGCACACGCACACGCACACTCACACTCATCACACTCACACTCACACGCACACGCACACTCACACTCACACTCACACACACATAGAAGTCATATACGGACATGGGAAAAAGCTGCAGAGATGCTTGAAGGCCATTACAGTAAGAAACATACTTTTCCTTAATATTGTACTGATATGTGAAATAACCTGGACAATGAAATAGATAAATGCCAAGAGTATTAATAAGTTCGAAGTTAAGATTCATCAAAAGAGATATGGAGACCTTGACCCCTTGAGTAAAATTCCTATCCCGCTTATCGCAACTAGGTAAATATACACACACACGCTTTTTCCGTGAGATTTTCCCAGCACATTTTCATCACAGGAATTTTGGAAAGATATACAAAACGCTTCCTGAGTGTGACGTGTGATTGATGTGCAAGCTGTTTGCATGTCTCTCGTAATGACATATATGATAATATGTTCTACGCAGATGTCATATTATTCTATTGATATATTCATTCTTTCATAAAATCCCGCACACATTGTAAGTTATTTACGACCACAAAACATACATTATTGTTTAAATCTGAAAGGAAGACGTAATAAGATATTATTCATCTTCTCTCTCTCTCTCTCTCTCTCTCTCTCTCTCTCTCTCTCTCTCTCTCTCTCTCTCTCTCTCTCTCTCTCTCTCTCTCTCTCTCTCTCTCTCAGTGCCTTTGTTCAGCTTTTAACGATGTTGTTAGCGTAAATAATGGTTCTATTAATGTAAACATTGAACATAACAATCTGTTTGGCTAAAATTATCGTAACCATTGAGACCAGAAAGGGGAAGGTACACTTAAGCTTGTTTGTTGACGTCTTTGTATTGGCGATACTTGGGTACACTGTACAGTATATATATATATATATATTGTGTGTGTACTCTGGTTGTGGTTAAACGAGAGAGAGAGAGAGAGAGAGAGAGAGAGAGAGAGAGAGAGAGAGAGAGAGAGAGAGAGAGAGAGAGAGAGAGAGAGAGAGAGAGAGAGAGAGATTGTGTGGTTGCGTGCACTCACACAAGATATTTTTTCCGTGAAACTTTTCACTGGATTTCTTGGGATCCTGGGAAAAGGGTAATCCTGATAACTCAATAGAAAACGACGTTATCATGCTGGAAAATGTCAACAAGCAGGGTTAAAATGAGTTTTGGATATTTGTTGAAGGCAAACTTCAATATCACCAACATACTGCTCGCAAAAAATTACATATGTATATATATATATATATATATATATATATATATATATATATATATATATATATATATATATTATATTTGTGTGTGTGTGTGTTGTGTGTGTGTGTGTGTGTGTGTGTATGTGTGGTGTGTGTGTGTGTAGTGTGTATGTGTATGTGTGTATGTGTGTGTGTGTGTGTGTTGTGTGGTGTGTGTGTGTGTGTGTGTGTGTGTGTGTTTTGTGTGTGTGTGTGTGTGTGTGTGTGTGTGTGTGTGTGCATGACATAGGAGTTGCAGGTGGCAATGAATAATAAGAGACATCCGTAAATCCTCAGAGGACGCAGGTGAACAATGGATACACAGCGCAGCCGAAACACAGGGAGGCGAGGCGATGTCCAGACCATGATTACTCCTCGACAACACGCAGCTCGGGAGGGAAGACCGAGGGCGTGCAACAGAGGAAGGGAATGCATGGCGAACAACGAGCATCCCGGACAAACGAGGCTACAGCGACGCAAAGACCCGAGGAAACACTGAGATTAGTAATGGTATAGTTTTCGATGCTATTTTGGTGTCAATAGAATTAAATCATTGATTTCTAGACGGCGTTCGGAGAGACTGAATCTGATCCCTATCTTTATGGGAAACAGCAGCAAAAAAGAAACTAAAGAAACAGTGAGCTTAGTAACTTAGGGAGGCGGTAGTAGAGTGGTTAGCGTCACCAGGCGGCGTTCTTGGGTGGCGTTCTCGAAGACCCGAGTTCGATCCCGATTGAGACCCATAAATCCACTTAAAATATTTCTGCACCGTCGAGTGGCCTAAGAACACCCACATGCTGCCCATTAACTCTACCTACGATTGCGAGTGCATCGGAGGACACAGGGGGGCGGCATGAGCCTCTAATTACAGTCGTCACTATAAAAATCCTGCCTGCGCCACCACGGGCGAGGGCCAACCATCACAGCCCTCAAGGAAACCTCCAGGGCCATCCATCCCCCCTCTGGAGGTTTACTTGAGGGCTGTGATAGTTGGCCCTCGCCCGTGGTGGCGCAGGCAGGATTTTTATAGTGACGCCTGTGATTAGAGGCTCATGCCGACCCCCTGTGTCCTCCGCTCCGACGCCAGGGCTTACCATCCCACCTCTGGAGATCACTGCTCACAGGCGCTATAGGCCAAGATGTAAACAAAAAAAAAAAAACAAAAAAAAAATAATAATAATAATAATAATAATAATAATAAAAAAAAATAAAAAAAATAAAAAAATCGTTGCCGTTTTGGGGGTTGAGAGAATTCAGCCATTTAGTTATAAACGCTGATTGGCTAGTTCTTGGGTTCATAGCGACTGAGGTGATGGAAGAAGTGATCCCCTTTAGGCCTATTATTGGCACTCACAGCTTCCGAGAGAGTTTCGGAGACTTTACAGGAGGTTTTTAAGAGTATTGATATCGCATTCCAGCCTTTGTGTGTTATTCTTCCCCCCAAGACACGCAGAACCACTCCCCACCAAGGGTTAACATGAACGACCTCGCATTGTCGTCCTTCTCACGCTCGATCAAGTGAGTAATTATAGGATTCATTTTGTGCAAAGCTACAACGTGACTTCCAAGTGGTTCGATGGCGAGAAATTAATCGAAAGCTATAGAGCAGCGGTTCTTAACCTGGGGCGTAAGGGGGCGTGAGCCTAAACAGAAAAAGGAAGAACTGTCAAGTACTTAACATGAAATTCGCTCGCGAGAGCCGAGGGAGAGAAAGTATGGGTGAATAACTCTGTGATAACGCTGTGCCAGGTTTCACTAACGCCGTAGACTTTTATGCAATAATATTTTTTCGTTATCATTATCACTATTATTTTTGTTGTAATGATCGTTTTATTATAAGCATCATAATTTTTGTTGCTATTATTATTATTGTTATTATTGTTATTATAATTACTATCATCATTTTATAAAAAATACCATTATTACTATTACAATTATAAGTATCATTATTATAATCATTACATCAATTATATATAATCATATAAGCAAGTTGATAATGAATAATTATGTGCACAATAAAAGCGTTTAAACACGCATTTTTTCAATTTTTCATGATTCAGAATTATTTTGAAATATCTTGGTTGAAGAAGTGAAGAGGATGCATGGAGGCAAGGACCCACTAGCTACTACAGGGGGCGTGGCGGTACAAGGTTAAGAAACACTGCTATAGGGAAGTTAAATAAGTGCATAAGAATCGTTGAAGAGAAGATAGAGTTTGTGATCACTCCGAGGAACTGAACTCACTCAACAGACGGGAAAAAGTCACTTCAAACCCATTCTTAAGATGTGAACATTCTCCGGAACCTAAATTTACCAATATTATTTTTTCAATTTTCTTTCCTTTTTTCAAATCTGTCTTTGAATATTTTTTTACGTAAATATCATATTTATATAATTCCTTTGAATGTAAGTCTGTTCAATGCTGTAAGGTACAAAAGTATACTCTTAACAACAGAAACAGTAATCTTGTGTCAGCCAAGAGAAGGAACCATCACAATTTGTTACGTTCTATATGTGTAGCTCTAGTCCCGCCCCTACACCTGCCTCCGCGGACCCTGACGCCCATCCCCGCGTAAAGACAGCATCAGCAGCTCAAGACGCCACACTGATTCCCAACAATAAGGAACCTTCAACTCCTCCTTCCTTCCCTCCTTCCCTCCTTCCGTCCTTCCTTCCTTCCCTCCTTCCTTCCTTCCTTCCTTCCTTCCTTCCTTGACGTCTTACATGGTTTTGTAAATAATTTTAATATTTTTTTTACGTCGCAAGATGTGGAGGTTTTTTTTTACGGATTGTTTTGTTTCGCGTCAAAATGATGGTGTTAGTGATCGTGTTGAAATGGTTATGATGGTAGTGATTGTATGTATTAAAAAAAAAGATCTTTGCGTGGTGAGCAGATGCTGTACTCAATGAAATATTACCTGAAAGGAAGAATAAGGATAAAGCGAGTGAAAGGATGGCTCGGGGACGTGAACAGAGGGATAGGAAAGGCAGGGACGGACATATTAAGAATAGGAAGGAAGAAAAGGATCAAAGAAAGGGAACGGAATGGAGGGACAGCTTCAATCTCTCAACACACGGCAGTTCCTGGGAGCACCAATGGCATGAAGCTCTGTTTGAAACTATTAAACGGATAAGATTACACGGATAGGACGCAGCTTCACCCTGACAAAAAAAACACAAACACAAAATTTCACTTAAAATCTCAGGCATTCACTCTGTATTTACATATGTCCCTTGTTGGTCAAATGTTATATAGCTGTCATTTGTCGCCTCATTTCTGGACCTTCCAACACTCCTCACCGTCATGGGTCAGGCAAACAACGATAAGACCCTGAATTCACCCAATCAAACACTCCAGCTGCAGTCAAACGCTCTGGATTCTGTGCTTTGAATATAACTAACTCACTCCAAGCTCCATCTCTCTCTGTTGCTCGAGTGGCCGCTACTGCCCCCCCCCACTCCACTACCGCCCTTTCTCGCTATTCTTCCCGCATAAGTCAAGTGGAGGTCGCTTCCTGGTTCTCCTTTTCTATTCCGTTCTCGTTATCTAGATTGAGGTTCTTTATCTGATTCTTCCCGCGGTTACCGAACTTACTCTTGACCTGATATTGAATGAGTGTGTGGGTAGGCAGTGGACAGAACACAGAATAAGAATAATAGAGAACATAATCTCATAATATCTCATAATAGAGAACAAACAAAATAATGATAAAACGAAAACTGCTTAACTGGAGCGACGAAAAAAAAAATATTGTTACGGTGTATTAAACTTATCAGGTCGATGGTTCAGGCCAGCATACAAAGGAGAGATACTGTATGCATGAATAGATCTCCATGGTGATCAGTAAACGTGGAGGAGAAGGAAGGACATGTTTCCTACCTGTCATGGTGAGGACGCCGACGAAGAGCCCGATGTCCCGCCCCGCCAGCATCACATCCTCCGTGCTGGTCTCGCCCCTCTTCCTCCAGGCCGCCCACAGTCCGATCCCCAGGATGACCAGGTAGAACAAGATAATCGCTATTAATCCAGGCACGTTCACGCCTCCCCCGCCGCCCGTTGACCTGACGCGAAGAGATGAGATGGAGAAAATAATGAGAGTCTAGTAAATGTAATAGGAAATGAATATATAAACTGCTAAGGCTAGAGAAATACAAGCACATAAAGACAACAAAATAACTGTGAAATGTGATTGGTGAGTATGTAAACAATGCAAAAATAGGTAAATGAAAGCAAAATAAAAGATATGAAAAAATAAATTATAGGAATCCAAACACACACACAAAAACAAAAAAACGCTCAAAGTATAATGAAAAAGATATACACACAAAGTCAAGTCAAGATTAGGAAGACATTTTATTTTGAGTGGAGTGGTTAGCGTCTCCGACTGGCGTTCTCGGTGACCCGAGTTCGATCCCCGAAGAAAACCAAAAACTTTCTGCATCGTCGAGTGGCCTAAGAACACCCACATGCCCTGCCCATTAACTCTACCTTCGATTGCGAGTGCATCGGAGGACACAGGGGGGCGGCATGAGCCTCTAATCACAGGTGTCACTATAAGAATCCTGCTTGCGCCACCACGGGCGAGGACCAACCAATCAAATATAATAATAACAATCAGCTAAGTATTCTGACTACATCATTTTAAAAAAAAGACATATTTCGAATGAATGAATGAATGAAACCCATTCAGAATATATAAAATCCTACAGGCGCTCTAGGCATAAACGTAATATAAAATTAATGTACAAAGATAAGAAGAACCAAAAACCTGCCTAAATCATAAAAAAAAAAAAATTTGAATGCCACCTTTAAAGCTTGGTTTTTATGGACATTTCGTAAAAAAAAAAAAAAGAGATTTGGAAACTAAGAGAGAAAAAGCTACAACAGAGCAATTAAAGTGAAGTGAAGTGCAAAAGTGATCAATAAATAACAAGGGACCGAAAGTAAAGTGGAAAAGAAAGTGACAGGGACAAAACAGTAAAAAATGAAATAGAAAAGACAGATCAGCAACAAAGAAAGTGAAGAATACGTGAGGGGGGCCGAGCAAAGGCTGCCCCCCGAAATCACATCGGATCGGATTTCCTTCCTTATTTGCCTCAACCATTGAAAAGAGCCAAAAAAAAAAAGGGAGATAAGCCTGACAGAGGGAAAAGGCCAACCTGGAAAACTCATAAACGTGAATTCGAGAGAGAGAGAGAGAGAGAGAGAGAGAGAGAGAGAGAGAGAGAGAGAGAGAGAGAGAGAGAGAGAGAGAGAGAGAGAGAGAGAGAGAGAGAGAGAGAGAGAAAGAATAAGGAGAGAGAGAGAGAGAGAGAGAGAGAGAGAGAGGAATCAAGGAGAGAAGAGAGAGAGAGAGAGAGAAAGAGAGAGAGAGAGAGAGAGAGGAGAGAGAGAGAGAGAGAGAGAGAGAATCAAGGGTGACCTTCGAAACTATTGCAGTCTTTTCCTCCTCCTCCTCCTCCACTTCGTCTTTTCCTCCTCCTCCTCCTCCTCACTTCGTCTTTTCCTCCTCCTCCTCCTCCTCCACTTCGTCTTTCTCCTCCTCCTCTTCCTTGATCAAGACATGTTTTCATATTAATTTTTAAGCGCCGGTAAATTAATATGTTGAAAAAAAAAAAAAAAAAAACGAAAACATGTGCTTGATTACTTTATTCAATGACATTTTCAAACATACTTTTATTCTTTCATCATTGATTCGCATAAACTTGATCAGAAGCGAATTTTTTTTTTGAAATCACCGTATTTCTCCAAACTTTTTAATGGAGTATTATGAAGGAAATTGAGCTGAGACTTTACGAAGAAACAACAAATTCGAAAATAAATCCTCATTGATTAACAAGGGAATTGTCTCCTTGATTCCTTCGCTGTTTGGATGAAGAATAAGTTTTCCATTACGATTCTCCTTGTTTTCTCTTCTTCTTTCTCTTGCTTTTCTTTCTTATATTATTTAGAGAAAGAGAGAGAAAGAGAGAAAAAACTTAGCGCGAAAAGATAAAATGTCACACTATTTCTCACGGATTACAAATGCTCTTTTTAAACAACAACAATAAAAAAAGCATTTGAAAACTTTGCCACTTCCTCCTAAAAAAGACGGAACGATTTTGATATTTCCTTTTCCCTGATACAGATTCGTGCTCTCAATCCGCTTACGACGCAGGCACTTGGATATAAGCCGAGGCCAATCCCTTTATGTTAGACAGCAAGAAACACACCCACACTAACGGGGTCAAACAGTATTTATCTTTATAGAATCGTGTAGGTAATGGCCTATGAACTACAACCCTTCAGAGATTACAGAATGTATTACACAATTAACTGCATTCTAATTTAGCTCCTTGTTTTAATTTGTTAGTGTAATTATCAATAGGTCAGTAATTAATGCTTGGAATGCCTCTCAATCTGGCTAAATATGATTGTTCTACCGATACCGCTAAATAGACTAATACCGTACATATACAACGAGTAATAATAAACACTATTACTCAACACACTACTTCAACTTTCTATCACTAAATTGGCCCACCCGCTTTTAAGTCTTCTACTGTCTTCTCTATCGCCTTCGTGGTGTAGTGGCTGGCGCGCCTAGCTACGAATTTGCGGGCCCTGCTTCGAATACGGCCAGGGCAAGTCGGCGGCCAGCCCGAACAGCTGTTCATCTTTCCTTTCGGGTACCTGGGGAAGGTAACTGTGGTAACCCGGATGTCACACTAGCCCTGTATCCTGGGGTAACGGTTTCTCACCCACCACAGGCTCAAAGGCTAATGCGACGGAGATGAGCACCGAGGCCACGCGCAGCATAGCGTATGCCCTCATCTTTACCTTACTATCTTCTATATGGGGACTAGCATTTAGCCGGCTTTTTGTTACCTATTTTTCTACCCCAGGCCAGTCAGTCCCTCATGATGTACAAAAATTACAATAATGAATAATTCTGGCATATTCTGCATTACTGGGTGAGTAACACAATCAAACAGTCAGTAATGCACGTGAGGTCAATACGGAAGGCAAGCAGACATCAAACACTCAGGTAAAGCGTCACAGAGGCAGACTCATTTATAACATGGAACGCGATGTGTAATAAAGATTGACAAACGGCCAGGTGTTTGCTGAGTGAATAGACGCGGTGCAAATAGAATAAAAAGCTTCAATGCGCTACAGCATGTCGACGGTTTACAGCAAATCGTAGAATTGTATTACATTTGATGATTTTTTTTTCCTGGCACGATCTGGTGTTTTTTTGATAAATCGTTTAAGTGATGATAATGTAAACCGGTGCATGATAATTGAGTGTGCAATCTGCTGTTGTGTAAGTGTATGTGTGGTTGGGGGGGGGGGATCTGTGTGGTTGGGGGGGGGGGAAATCTGTGTGGTGTGGGGGGGGGGGATCTGTGTGGTTGGGGGGGGGGAAATCTGTGTGGTTGGGGGGGGGGGATCTGTGTGGTTGGGGGGGGGGAAATCTGTGTGGTTGGGGGGGGGGGGATCTGTGTGGTTGGGGGGGGGGATCTGTGTGTATGGGGGGGGGGGGGGGTTAAGTCTGGTATCTGCCTCTATGTTTCTGCTTGTCCTTCTCTCCCCCTCTGTCTGTCCACCTGCCTGTCTGTATGCATGTCTTTGACCCCTCGATGAATTGTATTTCGATCATAGAGCAGCAGGTCCATTCTCCTTTGCCGCCGTACTCCTAAAAGTATTCAGTTAATTAGCAAGAGGAGCGAATCTTCACTCTTTCTTTCCGCTGCGTTCACACTTTCAGGCGCCGAGCACTCACTAAAAGGGTTTCCAGTTACATTCGCGGCATTGCAAACACTCATGATGATTAGCCTCAAGAGTTCGCACGCTGACTTTGCATCCTTTCCTTGCCATGCAGTAAATACGCGTATTAAACATTAATGAAGAAAAATGGGGTAAACTTTTACTTCTTAACCATGATACTCGACACAACTGGGAATATAGTTCCTATTTGCCGTAATGGATTCTGAGAAACTTTCTCTCTCTGAGTTTCTGTCGCAAACAACTGCTTTCGAAGGTATATCAAATTTGTATAGGAAGGTATATTTGTAGGTTTTAATCACCTCACCTAACCTTGCCCCACTTTCTCACCTCCTAACCTAGCCTGATATAACATAGCCTAAACCTAATCGAAACCTAACCCCACGTTTAATCTAACCTAGCCCAACCTTTGTGATCGCAGCTATAAAAAAGTTTATAGTGGAAAAACAAAAGCGATGTAGGTCACAAGAAGAGTATGGCGCAAGTAAACATTACATTCTTATATTACATAGTCTCCATAAGTAGTCATTTGCAACGGAAACCCGGAGAGAGAAAGTTTCTCAGAATCCATTACGGCAAATAGGAATTATACTCCCAGTTGTGTCGAGTATCATGGTTAAGAAGTAAAAGTTTACCCATTTTCTCCATTAATGTTTAATACGCGTATTTACTGCATGGTCCATTAAGTCCATGAGTCCATTAAGGTAAAATAAATCATTATTTCCAAGTGTAGAGAATCATATTAAAGAAGTAAAATAATCCCAAAAATTATATGAGAGATATGTGTGTGTCTTCTTTCCTTGATTATATATATATATATATATATATATATATATATATATATATATATATAATATATATATATATATTATATATATATATATATATATATAATATATATATATATACAATAATTGTAGATAAGATTTAGATTTGGAGAACTATTTCTTTTAGGGATAATAGAGTCGGTGAAGTGGCATTATATTATTTTCTGGTGCAATAAACGTAGGAGTATATCGTCAGTCCTTTCCTTTCATGCAGAAGATACAAAGACAACCTTCAATACCAGGAAAAATGTTATATTGTTTTCTCTGAGAAGTAGAAGAAAACATCCTAAAACTTGATTGGTTAACCCCTTCCAATCCTTGAAATAATTATATACTTTAGAAGTTTAGACTAAAGTCCACTCAAAAATACACTCCAGTCAATTAATAAAGTAAATAAAATATATTCCACCGAGTGACGTGTGCTCATGAGCCGAGGTCACTAAAGTAATGTCCAAGATGTCACAGACCCACTAAGAATGTTACCATTACCGTTAATAGTAATAGTGGTAGTGGTAGTAAGAGTAGTAAGCATAATATTAGTAGAAGTGGTAAAAACAGAAAAATTAAGTGCAGAAGTTCTTACCTTTTATATTTCTATATCGTAAGTCTATAATAAGATTTCATGTGTCCACTAGTTTAATCATGTTTTCTAAGCCTCAACGTAATGTCACTCAAGAGCCAATAACAGATCCTTCAGGTACCCAATTTGTTCTGGAAGAGCAGGCGTGGGAGTTACTTTGTCCTCGAGAGTTACAGAAGGGGAAAAAGTCTGAGGAAAAATTCAGAACACGAAGTCTCTAATAATATCCTTAGCAAATGCCGATGGGATAAAATTTCTGCAGCAAAATTAAGTATTTATTTTCCTTTTCCTTTGTCGATAAGTTGTTTTACTCCTTGTTGAGACTGACGCATCAAAAAGAAAAGGAGTGGGAAAGAAATATAGGTCAAGAGGAAGATGGAAAAGAAAACATTGCACTGCCGTCACTAACAGGAAAGAGTGAAAGAAAGGAGCCCAAAGCAGGATGAGATAGAAAATAAAAGACGGCTTATTTTAAGAGATCAATACCAGACTGACACAAGTCTAATACGCAACAATGCATTAATGTGTGAACGGCAACGATATTTCCAAACAATACACATAAAACAAAGCATAAACATACAGGGGGTAAAATATATAGATTAAGATCAAGGTGAGAAATATTGAAAATGCCACCACACGCATAACTGAGAATTTGTGAATTAAAGTGTCCCTTAAAAAGACACAACACAGCATCGGCAATCCAATATAGTGAGAACGACGAGGATGTAGACAAGGGACAAGGTGATCGACGACCGAAAAAAATCCAAAAAGCACTAAGGAAACACAACACAAAGCGATATGTTGTTTCCGCAGAATGAGTTCACCCACTCAGGTTATTTCTCGTCTGAGGTCACCGCATCGAAGAAAAAAATTGAGTTTTTCTCAACCTCCTCCAGTCGTTCGCGCACCACTTCGGTTCCCTGTAGTCTTCCCCCATCTCTCCTCCCCCCTCTTGGTCCCCTTAGTCTCCCCCATCCCTTTCCCCTCCCCCTTCTTGTTCCCTCTAGTCTTCCCCATCCCTTCCTTCCCCCTTCCCCCCCTGCTCCTCCTTTTCCATCTAGACACGCCACCAGGACTCACAGCGCTGAGATGGAAAGAGTCTTTGTCCGTAGGGAATGGATCTGCCAGACCACGACGCCCTTGGGGAAATGGGGAGCGAAGAGGGACAACACACACACACACACACACACACACACACACAAATACACACACACACAGACATTGACCCTCTTCCGCCTCTAACGTATCACATGTTACCACCACCGCCACCACCACCACCGCCACCACCACCACCACCACCACCACCACCACCACCACCACCACCACCCTCCTATACCCCTTCATCAGCATAGTTTCATCTCTTTCCACAATGTCACAGCCTCACCTTCAACCCTCCCCACTTCCCCCTTCCTCTTCCACCAGCCCGTAATATTAGTCTGAAGCTCTACGCCCTCACCCCTTCCCCCACCACCGCCACCCGGCCATCACGCCCCTCACCCCATCCAATCCTCTCTCCACTTCAAAGCCACAACCAATATTACGGTTCGCATTTCCATATAAATCACCATCTGTTATAATAGACACAACCAAGGCCACCACCCCACGTACTTTATGCTCTCTCTCTCTCTCTGTCTCTGTCTCTGTCTGTCTCTGTCTCTGTCTCTGTCTCTGTCTCTGTCTCTCTCTCTCTCTCTCTCTCTCTCTCTCTCTCTCTCTCTCTCTCTCTCTCTCTCTCTCTCTCTCTCTCTCTCTCTCTCTCTCTCTCTCTCTCTCTCTCTCTCTCTCTCTCTCTCTCTCTCTCTCTCTCTCTCTCTCTCTCTCTCTCTCTCTCTCTCTCTCTCCTCGTAAGCGGTATATTAATGGACATGACAGGAAAAAGACACGTATTTATGCTCTCTCTCTCTCTCTCTCTCTCTCTCTCTCCTCTCTCTCTCTCTCTCTCTCTCTCTCTCTCTCTTCTCTCTCCTCTCTCTCTCTCTCTCTCTCTCTCTCTTCCATCCATCGACGACTCACTAACTTTCCACTCCTGTATTGTTTTAATCTCGGTCCAC
>JACEEZ010009483.1:177500-192500 GCA_016584305.1 Chionoecetes opilio | reverse complement strand
CAGAAAACAGACTGACATAAGAGGAAATAACGGAAAAGCAAGACATTTCTCTCTCTCTCTCTCTCTCTCTCTCTCTCTCTCTCTCTCTCTCTCTCTCTCTCTCTCTCTCTCTCTCTCTCTCTCTCTCTCTCTCTCACGAAATATTGAAGGCAACATCAGACAAATTATAACAAATATAATTACAAAACAAGCAAAACGAATAAACAAAATTATAACAAATAAATGATGCAACAAATGAATAAATATTGAATCGAGCATAATGAATAACTAAAAATAAAGATAATTAAGGGCAAAATCAACAGAGAAAGAGAAAGAGAAAAAGAAAGAGAAAGAGGAAGAGAAAGCGAAAGAGTTGCCGCCAGTACTTCGGCGGCAACAAAGAGTGGTTCCTGATGCAAGGAGGTCGCGGCGCACCCATGCAACGGTCACGTGAACCTGTCATCAGCGGGTCATTTACCTGATAACACACCTGTCTGCCCCGCCACCAGGGTAGCGCCTCACCTCACACCTATACCTCAACCATCCGCGAAAATGAAGTTATTTGAGGTTGATGGTATTTATCTGTGTGTGTGAGTGAGTGAGTATGTGTGTGTGTGCGTGTGTCTGCGTGCGTGTGCCTGTGTCTCTGTGTGTCTGTGTATGTGTGCGTGTGCGTGTGCGTGTGTGCGTGTGTGCGTGTGCGTGTGTGTGTGTGTGTGTGTGTGTTGTGCGTGTGTCTGTGTGTATGTGTATGTGTATGTGTGCGTGTGTGTGTGTGTGTGTGTGTGTGTGTGTGTGTGTGTGTGTGTGTGTGTGTGTGTGTGTGCGTGTATGTGCGTGTGTGTGTGCGTGTGTGCGTGTGTGTGTGTGTGTATGTGTGTGTGTGTGTGTGCACAACGATCACTTTTTTTAACCTTTGCGAGAGAGATAAGTTCGCATATGAAATGAAAGTATATATTAATGATCATTGCAATTGTCTGTTGCTGATAGTGTTGTCATTAAACTGATAACAATTGTACCGAGAGAGAGAGAGAGAGAGAGAGAGAGAGAGAGAGAGAGAGAGAGAGAGAGAGAGAGAGAGAGAGAGAGAGAGAGAGAGAGAGAGAGAGAGAGAGAGGAGAGAGAGAGAGAGAGAGAGAGAGAGAGAGAGAGAGAGAAACAAGAGAAGACAGGAGACAGACACAGCACAGAAAGACGAGAGACAGAAGACACACACAAAAAACACAAGACGACAGAAACAGACAGACAGACAGACAGACAGACAGAGACAGACAGACAGGCACACAGATATAGAACACAAGACAGACAGACAGACAGACAGACAGACAGAGACAGACAGAGACAGACAGACAGGCACACAGATACAGAACACAAGACAGACAGACAGACAGACAGACAGACAGACAGACATACAGGACGACAGGCACACAGATACAGAACACAAGACAGACAGACATACAGACAGACAGACAGACAGACATACAGGGACTCAAGGCACGTCAGTAGACATATCGGATGGAGCGAGAAGGATAAGTTGAGGCGGGGAATCTCTTGAAGCCCTTGAGGAAGGCAGCTCCTGATGAGTCTTTGGCAGTCAAGAGGATCAGAGACCACTTCCGAGGGAGCATAGGATCATTACGACGTTAATTCAATAGTCTTAACAGTCTCATTTATGTTGCTTTCACATCACTCATCCCACTCGGCTGACATTGGTAATTTCACTCATATCCTTAACTGCTCCATCTTATTAATGTTTTGCTAATCAGGGTGGCTTAGTGGTAGAGACCTGGGTTCGTGTGATACGTGATACTCTACCTCTACCTCTCCCTCTCCCTCTCCCTCTCTCTCCTACCACTCCTACTCCTACCTAGGGATGTGCATGAGTTCGAATGGCTGGGAAAAAAGTAAATTATGACAAGATTAGCCAGGGAGTTAGTCGACTTGGGAGTGTTGCAAGGATGAGAACAAGCAAGTATGATGTGTTGAGGGAAGTGTGGAAGAGTGTGGCTGTCCCAAGCATTATGTATGGTATGGATGTGATTGCATGGAATGAGAGTGAAATAGAGAAATTGTAAGTGGGACAAAATAGAGTAGCAAGAATGACACTAAAGGAAGAATAGCACGGAATGCACCCAGGTATGCAGCGATAGAAGGTTTGAGAGGTGACATGGGATGGAGTACTTTTAGGGGGAGACATACGAAAGTGACTCTTAGGTATGAAGTTAGACTGGAACGAATGGAGGACGCAAGATTGGCACGAACGGTTTATTTGTGGAGTGAATGCAGCAGTAGATGGGGGGAAAGAGATGCAAAAAAATTGTAGATAGAAGTGGATTGCGATTTTGGTGGATGTACCAACTGATAGATGAAAGACCGAACGTTGTTGAATGGAAGATGATAATCGGTGACGGAGAAGGCCTTGAGTGGGATGTGAGAAAGTGGAAAAACGAGATAGAGTAGCGAAATATGTGGGACTGAGTAAATGTAAGAATGAGATGGAGCAAAAGAAAACACTAGAATGGTACAAGGAAAAAGAGACACCAGCGTATGAAAGTTTGTATGATGGAACCCTGGGTGGCGACCTTCTCTTCCAAGCCAGGACACGTATGGGTGAAAGTGCAAAGAACTATAGATGGTCTGAGTCTCGCAGCAAATTGTGCCAGATGTGTGACATGGGTGAGGATGAAACAGTGGAACGCGTGATACTAGAATGTGAGAACTTAGTATAACAGGGAGAGAATGGAACGTGTGGTTTTGACCGAAATGGGATGTGAAATGAATGAGGTGGTTGAAAGGACAGGAAGAGAATGGACGTTATTGCTGCTGGGACTGTGTGGTGAGACAAGTGGACGGATGATTGAGGTAGTGAAAGAGTTTTTGGAAAGAATTTGGTGTATGAGAAATAGGACTGGATGCTTGTATGTAGTTGTTGTTGTCTTTTCCTTTTGTTTGTGTATTTTTTCTACAGGAGCAGCCGGTTGAAGGGCCTGGCCTATGAAGAATAGGCCACCTGAAATATCAAGATAAAGATCTCTCTCTCTCTCTCTCTCTCTCTCTCTCTCTCTCTCTCTCTCTCTCTCTCTCTCTCTCTCTCTCTCTCTCTCTCTCTCTCTCTCTCTCTCTCTCTCTCATTTACCATTTCCGTCATTTCATCCTATATTTCCTGATTTCTGAGCGTGTGTGTGGGTAATGGGTGGGATGGGAACGCGAGGCAGGGAACAATGGGAGTGGGGGAGGAGGAGAACAAGGTGATTTGGGGCGATGGGAGGCGGGGCGAGTGAGGGGAGTAATGGGTCGAGACAGAGGTGAGAGGCCGGCGAGCTCATAACCACAGCTGCCTCTGACAATGCGAGTAGATTATTTCTGTTCTTGTTAGCCGAGATGCAATAAAAGAAGAAAGAGGAGAAGGAGGACGAGGAGGAGGAGGAGGAGGAGGAGGAGGAGGAGGAGGAAGAAGAGACAGGAGGAAGGGACAGGAGGAGGAGGAGGAAGGGGCAGGAGGGGGAGGAAGGGACAGGAGGGGGAGGAAGGGACAGGAAGAGAAGGAAGGGACAGGAGGGGGAGGAAGGGACAGGAGGGGGAGGAAGGGACAGGAGGGGGAGGAAGGGACAGGAGGGGGAGGAAGGGACAGGAGGGGGAGGAAGGAACAGGAGGGGGAGGAAGGGACAGGAGGAGAAGGAAGAGGAAGTGAAAGGAACAAAAAAAGGAAGGAGCAGAAGGAGGAGGAAAAGGAGAGGAAGGAGGAGGAAGGAAGAAGAGGAGGAGGAAGAGGTGAAGGAGGCCGACGAAGACTTATGTGGAAACGACATGGACGATTCACATTTCTTCGCTTTTATTCTGTTCTTGTAAAAGTCTGTCAGCAGTTGTTTAAAAGCGATGAAATGTACACAGGAGCTACTTCACAATACCATCTCCTACACTTACATGTGCGTGTCAAAGAGATTCTCATGATAAACTGTGTCAAATTTAATTCCTTATCAAATCTCGAGGTATTGTGCGATCTTTCGTAGAAATCATTCACGGTTTTCAAATATTTTTTTTTCGTAAGATGAGTTACATAATGTTATAATCAATTTATTACTAATTTAGTAGGCCCTCTTAGAACTGATTTCAGTTTCATTTCATCCAACATAAAGCAAATATATTATAATCGACCGGCATATTCTAAATTCGGCCTAACAACCAGTGATTCTCAACCGTGAGGATTTTGACTCTCCAGGGAGAAATTTTAACCAGAAGAAGAATCGGGGAGGAATTTTAGTTAAGGGCGAAACGTCAATTTGGTAAGAAATATTCTTTGTTCACTGTGTATATAAGGAAATACTAATAAACGTAACTATATATCGCAAATAAACAGTTCACAAAATGTAGTTTAAGACTCCATCCAGTTTACGCTCACTGAGGTTTGATAAGAATGTTAATGTGTATAGCATGCTCGAATGGTACATGATTGCTGTAGTTATTACACGTTGCCAACGACTGGTGGTCTGGACGTGAAAAAGTGTATGACCTTTGGCATAGTTTGCAAATCTGGAACTGGCAGTGACTCTGAAATACATTATGAGACAATAGTGGTAAACGAGCTTCATATCTAAGCTTGCCTATTTCAATAAAGTTTCCCAGTTGTTGACAGGTGCAAATTAGTCTAAACAAAATAAAATATCAATGAAAACCAATTAATCTTTGACGGTATATCAGCCAGTCATCGGCAGCTCCGGATTCTTGCTCCAAAACAACGCTTCGTGAGGCTGGATCTGTTGCCCAGACATAAAAAATACACTACAAAGGTTCAGTAAGTGATTTAATCATTCCTAACAACATTAGAGTCTTAATATTTCTGAAGTGCTGTTGCGTTGACTTAAAAAACTGAGGCCGCCGCAACATCTGTCAGCATTGTAACCGAGAAAAGTAGATCTATTCCTTGGTTCTTTGGTCAAGTTTCTGTGCACGTAGGCTGAAGGGCCATTCATCTAACGGACGCGTTGTGTTGCGAAAGTTTCGTTATTACCCCATTCTTTCTTTTGATGGCACTTGATGAAGAGCTTTTGGCCTTTCTTACAACATAATTAGACATCAAATCAAGTGGGGGGTTTGATAGTCCATTGACATAATATATTTTTTCATATAGTTGCAAACAATAAACCAATACAGTTTCATAATTCTAAAGACTTGTTCTAATAATTACAACTAAATATTTAATGGTAAAAATAGTCATTGAGACATTTCAAAATAAGGGAAGATTAAGAACCCTTGGGATTACAAGGCATGACATGTGACCTGGGACCTTGAGAGCCACGGATCTAAACGTTGTGATATTTAAGGAACATTTTTTTTCTTAACTATTCGAAGTCAAAGATTAAAGTATACAAGTGTTTTCCCCGCCATTGCCAATCAATAGGCTTTCCGATTAATTCATTGCAGTTATTGTGTAATCTCTGTATCTGTAATCTTTGTAATCTATAATCTTCCTTGTTGTAATGCAGGATCAGTAATTCATTTTCAGTGATATTAACGTTACAGATAATCTTACATTTCATTATTCAGGATCACTACCGGCTAGATGCTTACCAAGGTTGCTGTATATAGCAAGAGACAGGATGAATGGAACATGGGGAGGCAAAGAGTGGAGATAAAGAGCAAGGGAAAGAAATATGGAGGAGAGAAATATGGATACAGAATTGAAGGTTATATTTAGAAGGAAAATGATACTGGAGAGAAGAAACACAAAGGGATGAAATGGAAGAGATACCAAGACAAAGGAAAGATTAAAAGGAAAGGGTTTAAAAAGAGATTTAGAAAAAGGAAAACTATTGAGGTAGAGGAAGGGAAGAGAACACAATAGAAAAAAGCAGGACACACGAGAGAGAGAGAGAGAAAAGAGAGAGAAGGAGAGAGAGAGAGAGGAGAGAGAGAGAGAGAGAGAGAGAGAAGAGAGAGAGAGAGGGGAGAAGAAAAGAGAGGAGAGAGAGAGAGAGAGAGAGCAGGAGAGAGAGAGAGAGAGAGAGAGAGAGGATAGAGAGAGAGAGAGAGAGGAGAGAGAGAGAGAGAGAGAGAGAGAGAGAGAGAAAAGAGAAAGAGAGAGAGAGCGAGAGAGAGAGAGAGAGAGAGAGAAGAGAGAGAGAGAGAGAGAGAGAGAGAGAGAGGAAAGAGAGAGAGAGAGGGAGAGTAGAGAAAAAGAGAGAGAGAAAAGAAGAGAGAGAGAGAGAGAGAGAGAGAGAGAGAGAGAGAGAGAGAGAGAGAGAGAGAGAGAGAGAGAGAGAGAGAGAGAGAGAGAGAAGGAGAGAGAGAGAGAGAGAGAGACCCACACACACTATAGGCTTTTCCTTTTCTGGGATGTTTAGGGATCAATAAAACTCCCAGAAAAAGCAGAGTTGGGGCGTGTTGTTGATTGAAATTTGCCGTGATAAAAAATAAAATTTTCAAGTTTTCAATTACCAGTTGGCGTGCGGCAGAAAGCAAATTTTTATTTATGAACATGCTGTTTTACCCCCGGGATATTACAAAATATAGTCACGGGAAATAAAATTTCCCAGTGGAAATTTAAGATGATTATAAGGGTTACAAAATTGATAATTTATCGATAATAAAATTTTTCAAAAATTGAAAAGTAATCAAAGATAAAAAAGTGATCTTTAAATAAGGGTAGGAAAATGGTGATAAAATTTTGATAAAAAACAAAATTTTATAATTTAAAAACATCATCAAAAATAAATTTTAATAAAACAAAAAATAAACACACACGCCCCGGGGGGGGGGGGGGGGGGCCCCAAAACACGTGGCGCCCCCCCACACCCCACACACGACCCAAAACCCCCTACCCCCACACCCCAAAAACCCGGGCGCCCCCCAACACACCCCAAGAAAAAAAAACTGCGGCACACACAAACACCCCGGGGGCGCCAAAAACAAAAACACCCCGGCACACAACCCCCACCGGCCCCCGGGGGACAACACACACCGCCCCCCACAAACCAAACCAAAACACACCCGGCGGAACCCCCACAACAACCCCCCCACCCCCCCGCCCCCCGCAAGGGGCGCAGCGCACTGTACTGATAATTTTGTGATAACTGATAACGATTTCCATACCCGAAAATTTTTTTTGATGAAAGATATCCCCCCCACAAATGAAAACATATTTTTTTTTAAAAAAACCCGACTTTAAAACCAAAAAAAAAAAAAAACCTTTTTCCAAAAGAAAAATCCCTCCAAAATAGATTTAGAGGGACGTCCCTTCTTCTTTAAAATTACTCCCCTCCATTTAACCAAAAAACATGCAAACGTGGTTGTAATTTCTTGATTTTTTCCATTTATTTAAGACTTTGCAATCAAATTTTCCCAAAACTTTTAAAGTACAGAGACTTTTTCTTTACCTTGTTTTTTTCCATTTCTTATTATTTCCTAGCCCGGAAAAAATATTTTGAAAAAGATTAAAATTTCCCCGCAGGATTCAACCAAACACGGCGTAAAATTTTAATTTTTGATAATTTTTTGAATTCGTATTCTATTTACTCTTCGGGTTTTTTAAAAAAAAAAGAAATTCTTTGGGATCCGGTGAATTTTGAATTTTTTGGAAATTTTTAGAGAATTTCCCCCCTTTTTTGACCCCCCCCATTTTTTTTTTTTTTTTTTTTTTTTGGATTGAAGGATTTTTTTCTCTCTCCCCTCTCTTTTCCCCCTTTTCTTTTCTTTTCTCCTCTCTAAACTCTCTTTTCTCTCTCTCTCTCTCTCCCCCTCTCCAAATTTAAAATTTTAAACATTAAGTAAAATGAAAACAAAAACATGCTGAAGCGCAACTTTAAGAATCGCCAGTCACGCAGCCTCCGACACGGCGGGACGCAAAGGATCGAAAATATAATAAAAATAAATCACCTGGATACACCTGTGGCTTGACAAAGATTATGCGAAACAACGTCAATATTAAAAACTGACGTACCAGAATGAGCCACACATACGAGAAAAAAACAGATTGCTTCACTTATGTTTTATGGACTTACCTATCTATCTATATACACGCACACATGAAAATATTCCTATATTTGGATACCCATTGGAGTCATATTATTTTTGTTGTAAATTTAGCTTTTCGATTCTCTTTAATTTTTAATTTTTTAAGGGTTTTTCCGGGAAAGAAAGCTCAAAGGAGAGGGTAGGGAAAAAAAGAAAAAAAAAAAAAAAAAAATTATTTTAATTTTTTTTTTGTTTTTTTTTTATTTTTTTTTTTTTTTTAAAGGGAAAAAACTTTTGTACTTTTCAGTGTATCGCTTTGTTGAGATTCGTGTAGGCAAGGGGGCGAGGGGGGGGGATTAAGGGGTCCGCAAAGCCCCTAAAAAAACTTTCCTTGGGATCTCATGAGGTAAACCGAAAAAAACTAAAAATCTTTACCAACCCCCACCAAATTTTCACTGTATTCCAAATTTTTTTATCTTTTTTGGGTTTTTTTTCTACCCCCTTTTCTTTGGGTTTTTTTGTTGAATTTTTTAGGAAGTGACTAACGTTAAACAAACGCGTACGTAAAAAAACTCCCCCCCCCCCCCTTACCCCCCCCACCCCCCACCACCACCAAACCCCCACCACCAAAAACCCACCCTAAAAACCACCCACCACCACCACCACCCTAAAACCCCCACCCACCACCACCAACCAACCCCCCACCACCAAACCTTAAAAAAAACCATTTCCCCCCACCACCCCCAACCACCACCACCACCACCACCAACCCCCCTTCCCCCCCCCCCCCCCCGCCCCCCCTTCCCCCCTTACCGAAACCCCCAAAAGTTTACCCCCAAATTTTTTCCTTTTAAAAAAATAATTTTTTTAAAGATTCAAAAAACCCAAAAAATGACAAAAACCCCTTTATATGTTTAAAAAGCCATGAATTTCACAAAAAGGGCCCCAAAAGGCAAAATTTTTCCCAAAAAAATCAAACACAAAAAGTCATGACACAAAAAGTCAAGATAAGACACACAAAAGCCAAAATCTGATATCCAAGATATGACACAAAAAAACCCAAAATTTTGACAGCAAAACTATGATTGGGCATAAGGGCCTTTATTGGACAGCCCTTTCGAACCCTTTTTCCTTTTTATTTCTTTGGGTAAGGAAAATGAAAAGGGGGTAATTTAATAAAGCGGAAGAAACGAAAAACGAAACAAAGGATGACAGAACAAAGACCTAAAATGAATACTACCTAATCTTTTCGAGGCTTTTTTTTTGATAATTCATTTACTTTTCTACTTAAAAAAGAAAACGGGGAAAGTACAGTGGGAAGGCAACCTCCCCACCCTAAACCCTTTTTTTTTCAAAGGTTCTGATATGCCCGACATAAAGACAGAAGTAGATAAGACAAAAAAATAGGCAAAATGGAAAAAATTTTTTATAGGAATTTTTTGGGGTTTAAAGTTTTTTAGTGGGAAAAGAGGAAAAGACGAGCTTTATGATAAGATCTAGTCTATCTGACATCCTGCACAATGAAAAGGAAAAAGAAAATGGAGGGGGGAAGGGGGAGGCATATAGGGGGCAATTTTTAAACCCCGTCAAAAGATTTTTTAAAAGGTTTTAAAACGATTAAAATGCGTTAAATGGTTTTTTTATTGAAAAAATGTTCGTGATTTTTCCCGGTATTTCATTTAGGGTTATTTTTTGCAGCTTATCCACTACACTATCAAGGAGGAGGAGGAGGAGGAGGAGGAGGAGGAGGAGGAGGAGGAGGAGGAGAGGAAGGAGGAGGAGGAGTAGGAGGAGGAGGGAGATTGAGAGGAGGAGGAGGAGAGAGAGGAGAGGAGGAGGAGAGGAGGAGGAGAAGGGAGAGGAGGATGGGACGTGAGAGGAGGAGGAGGAGGAGGAAGCAGAAGAGGAATATGAAGAGCATGAACATTAAGATGAGAAAGATGGGGAAGAAAAGGCGGAGAAGAGAAGATGAAGGTGGAGTGGAATTCTAAGGGAAAAATTGATGTAAAGAATCTGGTTGAAAGCTTTTTTTAATTGGGTGCAGCACGTGTCCCGCGGGGAAATCACTTCTTGCATTCATTGAAAAAGAGCAGATGATGCCACCCGATGCTCGAGGCGAGGACTTGGGCGGTACTGGCAGGCTGAGGGAGGTGGAGGGGGGCGATGGAGCTGAGGAGGAAGAGGAAGAGGAAGAGGAAGAGGAAGAGGAAAAGGAAGAGGAAGAGGAAGAGGAAGGGTTGGGGATGCAGTGGAGTTGGACGAGTTTTGAAACAGCCGAGAATGCAACAAGAAGGTACACACACACAACACAACACACACAACACAACACACACACACAACACAACACACACACACAACACACACACAACACACACACATGCTACAGGTGGTTTAAAGAAACTCCATGCACACGGAAGTGGGTGGGAACGCAAGAAGGAAGAACGAAACAAATATCTTAGAAGAGGAAAAAGATTACGTGAGACTTACAACAAATAACGAGAACTAAGAGAGGATCATGAGCATCAGAAGAAATCGATAATAAAGACGGAAAAAGAAATAAATACGAAAATATAAGACCAGATGAAAAAAACTGCTAAATATAAATAAAAAAAATTCGAGGTGATATTCTTTGTGCCTATGAAATGTCATAACGAAAAGGTCACTAAATAAAAGCAACAAATACTGCGAATAATCAAATGTGGAAATACAACTTGATTGATTATAATTATGAACTAAAATGATCCACCCACCCCACCATTACCCACCCCACCATTACCCAGCCCACCATTACCCAGCCCACCATTACCCACCCCACCGTTACCCACCCCACCATTACCCACCCCACCATTACCCACCCCACCATTACCCACCCCACCATTACCCACCCCACCATTACCCACCCCACCGTTACCCACCCCACCGTTACCCACCCCACCATTACCCACCCCACCATTACTCACCCCACCATTACCCACCCCACCATTACCCAACCCACCATTACTACACCCCACCACTACCCACCCCACCATTACCCACCCCACCATTACCCACCCCACCATTACCCACCCAACCATTACCCACCCCACCATTACCCACCCCACCATTACCCACCCCACCATTACCCACCCCATCTTTTACCCACCCCACCATTACCCACCCCACCACATTACCAGCCACCATTACCCAGCCCACCATTACCCAGCCCACCGTTACCCACCACCCACCATTACCCACCCCACCATTACCACCCCACCTTTTTACCCACCCCAACCGTTACCCACCCCACCGTTACCCACCCCACCATTACCCACCCCACCATTACCCACCCCACCATTACCCAGCCCACCATTACCCACCCCACCATTACCCACCCCACCATTACCCACCCCACCATTACCCACCCCACCGTTACCCACCCCACCATTACCCACCCACACATTACCCACCCCACCATTACCCACCCCACCGTTACCCACCCACCATTACCCACCCCACCATTACCCACCCCACCATTACCCAGGCCCACCATTACCCAGCCACACCATTACCCAGCCCACCATTACCCAGCCCACCATTACCAGCCCACCATTACCAGCCCACCATTACCCAGCCCACCATTACCCAGCCCACCATTACCCAGCCCACCATTAACCAACCCCACCATTACCCACCCCACCGTTACCCACCCCACCATTACCCACCCCACCATTACCCACCCCACCATTACCACCCCACCATTACCCACCCCACCATTACCCCCCACCATTACCCACCCCACCATTACCCAGCCCACCATTACCCACCCCACCACTACCCTACCCCACCACTCACACCAGCCCACCATTACCCAGCCCACCATTACCAGCCCACCATTACCCACCCCACCATTACCCACCCCACCATTACCCACCCCACCATTACCCAGCCCACCATTACCCAGCCCACCATTACCCAGCCCACCGTTACCCACCCCACCGTTACCCACCCCACCATTACCACCGCACCATTACCCACCCCACCATTACCCACCCCACCATTACCCACCCCACATTACCCACCCTATCATTACCCACCCCACCATTACCCACCCCATCATTACCCACCCCACCATTACCCACCCCACATTACCCACCCCACCATTACCCACCCCCACCATTACCCACCCCAACCATTACCCACCCCACCATTACCCACCCCACCACTACCCAGCCCACATTACCCACCCCACATTACCACCCCACCATTACCCACCCCACCATTACCCATCCCACCATTACCCACCCACCGTTACCACCCCACCGTTACCCACCCCACCACTACCCACCCCACCATTACCCACCCCACCATTAACCCACCCCACCATTACCCACCCCACCATTACCCAGACCCACCATTACCCAGCCCCCATTACCCACCCCACCATTACCCACCCCACCATTACCCACCCCACCATTACCCACCCCACCATTACCCACCCCACCATTACCCACCCCACCACTACCCACCCCACCATTACCACCCACCCCACCATTACCCACCCCACCATTACCCCACCCCACCAATTACCCACCCCACCATTACCCACCCCACCATTACCCACCCCACCATTACCCACCCCACCTACCCACCCCACCATTACCCCCCAACCCACCCCACCATTACCCACCCCACCATTACCCACCCCACCATTACCCACCCCACCATTACCCACCCCACCATACACCCCACCCTATCATTACCCACCCCACCATTACCCACCCCATCATTACCCACCCCACCATTACCCACCCCACCATTACCCACCCCACCATTACCCACCCCACCATTACCCAGCCCACCATTACCCACCCCACCATTACCCCCACCCACCACTACCCACCCCACCATTTACCCACCCCATCATTACCCACCCCACCATTACCCACCCCACCATTACCCACCCCACCACTACCCACCCCACCATTACCCACCCCATCATTACCCACACCCCACCATTACCCACCCCACCATTACCCACCCCACCATTTTTTAAGTCTCCTGGTTTTTTCTGTCTAGGGTCTGGCAGCTAGCAGGCTTTTTTGTTACTTCTTTATCTATTTTTCCCTCGGCCAGTCCCTCATGATGTATAGAAAAAAATAAACAAACGACAAAATATAATTATATGCACCGCAATTATAAGGCAAAATGGAAAATAAATAGATAAAATCAGTTATGGGGACGTACAGTGTGGAATATCTGCAAAAAATCGAATGTGTTACTTAATAATACATTCTTGAAAAAAAATCATAGCCAGTTTAAATATTATGAAGAGGATTTAGGAGAGAAGCTGAAAAGGGTGGAAATGCAACAGTGGCGTGTGGGAATAAATACACAGCCGCGAGCAGACTTGTAAATCCTGGGCAGACAGACGAAACTAGATTTAATTTGAGTAAAAAACCTCATAGGTCCACCCAGAGAGGGAAGAAGGAAGAGACAGGAAGAAGAGAAGAGAAGGACGCATAGAGGGGGGGGGAGGGGGATCATACTAAAAAATTATAGAGACTGGCTGATGGCAATATCCGTGAAGGGTTAAAATAATTATGTCGTAAAATCAATTAGTAGCAATTAACGTAATCAAACCTTCATTGTCCTAAGTCGGATTTACATAATCGAGTGGATGAATAAGGAGAGAAGGTCTGAGTTTTATCCCAAGTGATCATTTAATTCCACTTCATCTATCGTCAACGTCAGCTGTGGTGCATTCATTTCTCTCTCTTCCTTCACTTAACCCTTGTGAATCACGCACACGCTTTGTAAGGGGCGCAAAATGTAGTCACCCAAGTGTTGCCTCTGCGTCTGTTCGCTTTCCTAGAGGCTCTTCCTAACAGCCTCATTGCCGCGTCGACACCCTTGTATTGATTCCTTCCTGGTATTCCATTGAGGATTTAATATGTTTATCCCGTAACAGAATAAAAGGGTTGATAATAATACTTCTTCACCCAGACTCAATAAATATAATGTGTCCCTAGTAAACAAAAGCATGGACGCCCAGGGAAAACTACGGAATGCTACGGTTAACCTGCCACACCAAAACACACTCAGCACAAAGATAACAGCTGATCTAGTGAGGTGATACACGCGGCTCACCAGTAAGAGAGTGAAGTAGTGGTTTATATCTTTCTTTCTTTCTCTTATTTTCCCTTAATACCCTTATAGACGCTTTATTTCACTTATTTAGTCTTTCCAAAACCTGTAATAACACATTGAAATCAAAAGTCGTAAGAGCAAGGAAACAGGAACTAAGTTACAAAAGAAAATATATATGTAAACTTATAATGCGTCTTCGTGTGTACGGAGAGCTCAAAGCCAAGACTACCATGACTCTCCATCCCAGGTACCATTTATCACCCTCGGTCAACACCACCATCACCATCACCCCTTCAATCTTCCCCCATCACCCATCCCCAACCATCTCTCCCCCACCACCGCGTCCCCACCCGCCCCACAGCGCCCGTGCCATTACACGATGCCTTGAGGAACGCCACTGGATCTATAGCATAGTCTCTTTGTCGCCGGAGCTTTACTGGGAAAATGTAATGAGAGAGGAGAAGAGGATCAGAGATTAGTCGAACTTGGAGATGCTGAGAGAGACTGAGAGAGAGAGAGGAGATAGAGAGAGAGAGAGAGAGATGAGAGAGAGAGGAGAGAGAGAGAGAGAGAGAGAGAGAGAGAGGAGAGAGAGAGAGAGAGAGAGAGAGAGAGAGAGAGAGAGAGAGAGAGAGAATGTTACTTAAGGCACTATGCTTCGGGTCAAATGAAGATGGTGACGCTAAGGCTTTGATCAAGTCACTGTAAATAATAGTGAAAGAAGAATCAGGAGTCTCTTCTGCTTGCTCTTCCCGCTGCGCCTCAGTGTCAGGCGAGGCAACCAAGAGTAACAAAGATAAAGTTTACAGCCAACATGAATCTGAATTTCAAAACAGCGTTATGAAGTCTGAATATAAAACACTAGATAAGATTTAATTTCGAAGATGCAGTGAACTTCTGGTATTGAATAAAAATAGAAGGACATGGAATTGCTCATGAACCACA
>JACEEZ010009483.1:167500-172500 GCA_016584305.1 Chionoecetes opilio | reverse complement strand
AGCCTGTCAGTGAAGGACACCAAATTGCAGTGTGTATGTGTGTATGTGTCAGCCCCTCGTCAAAGCCTAACCTTTCATTACAACTCCAACATTTTTCACCGCCATCCCGTTTCGTACAGCTATTCTTCCCTCCCTATCTACCTATCTTTTCCCCCTACCCATTACTATAAGAATGTCGTGGCGAGCGGTCATCTATAGCATTACGTAACATGGTTTTCGATACTTCCCGCCCGAAGCAACAACGGTGACGGTGTGTGTGGCGGTTTCCCGGGTTACGGCAAGGCGTATGTCGTTGTGGCATTGTCGTGGCGAGGATGTGCAGCAGGAAGGATATGACGTCACTCAAGTCTTGTGTTACGTAACCGGATGATTGTGAGGTATGGAAAGTAGCTGGGGATACTATGATGACTAAATTGGAGTATCAGTGAGCTCAGGTGTGACGCGTTTTGTGTGTGTGTGTTATTCACCCATGGTCTTGTCCACGCGAGTCAGACTCGCGATCGCCAGTTTCACCCTCCCAGTGGGAGCTTGGAGCTCATTATTACCTATCTTTGGGTAATGATGGGACCTCTCACACAACACACACCCATCCCCTTGCTCAAAGGGGACAGTTACCGCCCGATTTCCTCAGTGGAAAAATCCCCGGGAATGAGCGGGGCTGGGGATCGAACACCAGACCACAGAACGGTGCCTGACGCTCGAACCCACCGAGCCGTTCAGGCGGGTGTGTGTGTGTGTGTGTGTGTGTGTGTGGGTAATTCATTTACATTGTTGTCAAGGCAATACATAACAAGACGGTGCATGACAATGCAGCTCATAATGACGCACTTTTTTAGCCTCTTCCTGTTTTTGTTCCTATCTCTCATTCTAATTATCCTGGATCTTTTTTCCTGTTAGCTCATCTATCCACGTTTTCCTTCATGTATTCTCTGATTTTCTTTTCTTTCTCACTTTCTCCTATCTATCATACTTGCTTCTTGCTTTTCTTAACTTCCTTGTGTTTCATCTTCCTTTCGTTTTTATCTTCCTTTGTGTTTTCCTTGACACATCTTCCTTTCCCAAATTGTCTCGTTTGGCAGCAGCATAACAAGAATGGCGTCAAAGCAGAATCAAATCTCGCTTTAACCAATCCTGGGTTCAGTTTCTAAGTACACGAGAACATGATTGGGATAAATAACCAAGCAGCGAGCGTCGACACTAATCCCTAATCAAGTCACGATGGTCAGACCGATGTTTTTCCCCTTTCCTTCGACTGCATTTCTTCAAGGGAGGAGTGACAAGACACCTCCCGAACTAAATTGGCTCACCCCCTTTTCTTTATTCTCTTACTGTCTTCTATATAGGGACTGGCAACTAAGCGGCCTTTTTGTTACCTCGTATTTATGCCCTTGGCCAGTCCTTTATGATATATAAAAAGACGATTGAGCTTATCGATACGCAGTCATTTATTATATTATTGTTATCATTATTTACAATGTGAAAATTCCTCGTCAGTGTGGCTTTTATATCTGGCTGGTGTGCGCTGCCAACACTTCCTGACGAACATCCATCAAGGTTCCTCGGGTGAGCTCGTTTCCAGGAGGTGGGTTAATTACCTGAGCAGAACGAGAGTCATTTATCCCCGCGCTCAGATGAAGTGGTGCTCAACGGAAACATGCGTGTGTGTGTGTGTGAAAGAGAGAGAAGAGAGAGAGAGAGAGAGAGAGAGAGAGAGAGAGAGAGAGAGAGAGAGAGAGAGAGAGAGAGAGAGAGAGAGAGAGAGAGCAAGAGCGAGACGAGAGAGAGAGAGAGAGAGAAGAGAGAGAGAGAGAGAGAGAGAGCAAGAGCGAGAGCGAGGAGAGAGAGAGAGAGAGGAGAGAGAGAGAGAGAGAGAGAGAGAGAGAGAGAGAGAGAGAGAGAGAGAGAGAGAGAGAGAGAAATGTATAGGGTGGGTCAATGCCTTTTTTTCAATATCAAATGGGACTTGTCAAGGGCAAGAAAAAGTAGCAAAAAAAAATCCGCCAGCTGCTAGAGCCTATGAAGCAGACCGTGCGAGGCTTCCAAAAGGGTTGGGTTATTCTGACGAAAAAACATTAGAGAGAAGAGAGTGTTAAGATGTCAGGTGCATGTAGTGTGGTGTGAGTAGTAAGAGGAGTTTATAGAAGGCAGGCTGCAGCTACTTGTGTAACAGAGACACTGAGGGATAGGATTAGCGAGGACACTGGAGTGGCAATGACAAATCTGTAGCAGCCAGGCTTGGGTCCAAGTACGAGTTTAAATACAAAATTTTGAGCACGTGTAGGCTACTTGGATTTGACATTTTAAAAACAAAAGTACTTGCACTGGTACGTGCTCCAAATGTACTTGAAAAAATCAAGTACTTTCAAGTACTTTTCAAGTACATGTAAGCAAACTTCTTCTTGTATTCGCACTCCATCTCCGTGCACCCCGCCATGCCACAATGCCACAATGCCACATGGCCACAATGCCACAATGCCACAATGCCACAATGCCACAATGCCACATGGCCACAATGCCACAATGCCACAATGCCACAATGCCACAATGCCACAATGCCACAATGCCACAATGCCACAATGCCACAATGCCACAATGCCACATGGCCACAATGCCACAATGCCACAATGCCACATGGCCACAATGCCACAATGCCGCAATGCCGCAATGCTGCAATGCCGCAATGCCGCAATGCCACAATGCCACAATGCCACAATGCCACATGGCCACAATGCCACAATGCCACAATGCCGCAATGCCGCAATGCCGCAATGCCACAATGCCACAATGCCACAATGCCACAATGCCACATGGCCACAATGCCACAATGCCGCAATGCCACATGGCCAACACAGAATAAAAGGAGCACTTGCTGCGCCCTTCCCCCAGTCTGCAATTGGCCGGGCCACAGACATCTGCTTAATTATATAATTTTATTAGGATTATTAAGTATCCTGAATTTCTTATTGTGATTTGAGATTCATTAAGCCATAATACTTTTTTACGATCATTATTTATAATATAGCGTAATATATTATATTTTATTATATTTTATTGTATTTTAATAATTACAATCATTAGATTATGATATTAATGCTGATACAATCTGATTATTTGTTGATTTATTGAGAATTCTACCATAATAGTTATAACTAGAATTTTTTTTTTTTTTTAGATACTATAGTTTTACTATGCTTTAGTTACACGTATGATTCCCTAGTTCACTGTTGGTATACAGTATACTATACTCTGTTCATCTGAAGTTGAACTCTGGAGCTCAAGCGAGCTTTGAAACAAGATCGCTGAGTGGGTACGAGTGCGGCATGATCTAAGTAGTTCAGATCATGGGGTGCGCTGAAGCGCCAATGCTCGTTGGAAGCAAAACAACAAAAAAGTACTTGTACTTGTACTTAAGTACCTTGTCATGTACTTGGACTTAAGTACCTTGCAAATCTGCTGTAGTTGTATTTGTACTTGGACTTGAAAAACTCTGCAGTACTACTTGTACTTGTACCTAAGTACTACCACTTGTATACTTGGACCCCAGCCTGGTAGCAGTCCTTCTCCCCCTCCCCCCCCCACCTAAGTCGGTGGGAGTATTTCACCACGGCGGCAAGTGTGTGGCTGCCTACTCCTACACACACAGTAAGATTGTGTTAATCCCCTAATCACCCAATCTTTTCTACCTTATCGTATTCAACAAAATCTCACAAACAACCGTCTGTCTTAATAGAGGAACAGCGTGTGTGTTGTACACTCTCTCTCTCTCTCTCTCTCTCTCTCTCTCTCTCTGTGTGTGTGTGTGTGTCTCTTTCTCTTTTTTTTTTCTCTCTCTCTAATCCCACTACCTTCTTTCTCACTCCAAGATCCATCACCGGTATATATATGGGTATGTATAATTATGTATAACTATACGCAGTCCTAATAGTGACCCTGCGTACACGTGACCCACACATACCATCTCCCCTTCCCTGTCCTCCCTCACTCATACTTTCTCCCCCAGCCATTCCTCGTGTGTTCCGCCAAAAGTGGAAAAACGGCTTAACACGCTTGCCTGTCAATTTACTGTATGTGTGATCTTGGTGACTGCGTGATGTTATGTTTCGATTTAGAAGCAAGTGTTGTTACTGTTGTTGTTATTGCTGTTATATTATGTTAAGTATGGTCATGGTATGTATGTGTGTTATGTTGTTACTGACAGAAATGGAATATTCAACAAATCTTAGAATAATTACATCAAAATCATAACGTCACCGAATTAGTTCTTCACTTTTTCATTCCTAATGCTCTATTAATGCTAATGTTAATGCTTCACAATATCCTCTTATCAGTTTATCAACATTCTGCACTTTTTTCATTTCCTTTGATCGGTTTGTGCCGTCTTAGCGTCTCAAACAGTCAACAGTGGGTCTCTCAGTGATCCTCCTCCTCGCTTCCTTTTTAAGATTCCACGTCGCACCAACACGTCGGAATCCCGGACTTAGCCTCGTCGCTCCAGCTCCCTTTATTCCCGGCACGCCTCCCTCCCTACCTCCTAAATCGATGACTAAGCTTCTGTGGTCCTGAGTTTCCTTTATCCATACAATTTATCCCTTTCCTGGACTTGACGCAATGTGATAAGAAAAGATTGTATCACTTATTTCTAAACTTAGATAAAAAATTACACACAAATTCACACAAATCAAATAAGAGCTAAATAACTATTGCTATCAGTACTATTATTGTGATGATGATAATGGTAGTAATAGCAATAGTTATTTTGCTTGTATTTGATTTGTGGGAGTTGGACTATAAGTGTCGGCGGCCAAGGACGTGTGCTTAAGGGTCGAGGCCGCTGACTGAGGTGGCGGGGATTCCCGCGGTAAATGTATGTCCCTGGGAATAAGATAAGACACTTTGTCATTATATATTTTTGTTTGTTACATTACATGTTTTTTTCCAAGGATGTTACCTTGAAGTGACGGGAAAATATACTGATGCTATCTTTATGCACTACAACTGAT
>JACEEZ010009483.1:155000-157500 GCA_016584305.1 Chionoecetes opilio | reverse complement strand
ATCACCGTGCTTGCCTGGGATTTCCGGTAAGTATATAGTGTTTGCCCAGACTCTCCCACTTCCCCCAAGCAAGGTTAGGGACCTGTGGAAATGCGGGGTTTGCGGGTGGGGAACAAATTATGCGTCGGAAACATGTAATTAAAGAGTTGTGTTGGGAGGGTTAAATTCCCTAGATCTAGTGTTATTTCCTTATATCTAAAGAAATTTGCCTAACCAAAATTAACCTAACCTAGCCAAATTTAACCTAACCTAACCAAATCTAACCTATCCTAACCTAACCAAATCTAACCTAACCTAACCAAATCTAACCTAACCTAACCTAACCAAATCTAACCTATCCTAACCTAACCAAATCTAACCTAACCTAACCTAACCTAACCTAACCTAACCAAATATAACCTAACTTACCCAAATATAACCTACCCTAACCTAACCAAATCTAACCTAACCTAAACAAATCTAACCTAACCTCCTAGCGGGGTGTTGGGGGGGTTCTCGACACTTCGGTCATCATTCTGTGAGGATCGGTAGGTAGGTTCACACGTCTCTGGACTCAGAAGAAATCCAATGAACTTTCTCTAGATCTAGGGAATTTTTTCAACACCCATAACTCAAAAACTATGTGGTTGCGACGGGTATTTTGTACCTCAGCCAAATATCCCGCATCCTTCCAGGTCCCCAAGCTTGTTTTGTGGGAAGGGGGAGTATGGGCAAACACTAGAATAATACCGACTTTCCTGGTGATAATCGTGACGTCTTGATTGTTATTTATGGAAGTCATAAATAAATGTTCGGGAGCGTCATATTTCTTCTACTCCTCAGCTAAGAGCCGGAAACTGCCGTGAGTGAAAACATTACTGAAGCAGCGATACATTATACAGAATTTATCAACTTATCATGTATTTTAGTATAGCATTATTATCACTCCCTCACTTTTGTTTTTGTATCCATTTCCGCTAATGAATAGATAAGAACCCACAGGCGCCAGGCATCTAGAAGCCAGGTTATTGTTTTTCCTTAAGCAGTCGAAACGTTTCCCTCTCAAGTGCGTGTTAGAGCGAAACATAAACTAACAACCACAAAAGTAACAAAGTAGTCAAAGAGTCATTGACACCTCTCTTATGGTCTCCAAATGTTCGCTATTTTTCTCAGGTATCGTCCATGACCTAAATGAAAAGCACATGCAAAAGTGTTGCCAACCGTAGGGCGATCGCCCTACGAGTAGGTCGTTTCATCATCATATCATGCATGGCTTGTAGGGCCGTAGGGCGATTTTACAGAAACTGAGCTAAACGTAGGGCGATTTTGAATTTTTTGTTTGAGTTATATTTACTTTGCAGCAAAAAATATATCATATAAGCGGAAAGGAAATATGTAAAAAACTAAAAAATAATAGTTTTTAATTAATCAACATTTTATATTACCCCCTGGAAAATCGGGTTAAATGATAACTAATGAGTGACTCTGGCAGCTGATATATTGCAAAGGCTGCTGGGCCGCTGGTGTGGCTGTAAGCATGAACACTGTCATTGAACAGGGATAGGACTAGATGACGTGAGCGTGCTGCCGTCCTATGTGGAACTGTGGAAGCTGGATATCCACTTGTTGCATTTCGTATCATAATCATCGTTGCGTATCATTGAGTGGTACGGTACGCTGCTATAAGGCAGGGGCGTATTTAGGATCTTGAAACATTGGGGGCTTAGCCCAGCCAAGAGATCTTTACATTTTTACAGGATTTTGTTCAATTTATTTATGAGTATAATGAATATAAGAATATAAAAAAATGCACTTCTGTTAACTGTGTGTGTTGTCCATCTGATATTCTCTTCTTCACCTCTCCAAAAGGTCTTTTGGTGTCTCCTCTGTCATCCACCATGCCATGCATGTATCTTCTCTGTTCTCTCCACCTCTCTCATGTCCTGCTCATAAAAAGGATGCCATCAGCATACGCTAAGTAACATCTAACCAAATATCTTGTTTTTTTTACTATAATTTTATGTTGGCCCCAGTGAGAGCTTATCTTATTTTTGTGATTAAAGAAATATAATAATAAATAAAAAAAAGAAAAAAAAAGTACCTATTTGAGATCCGGGGCTATTCATAAAACATTCGGGGCTGCAGCCCCCAACGCCCAGGCCTAACTACGCCCCTGCTATAAGGTATGTTTTAACGGTTTCATTATAAAAATATTCGTATAAAGAACAGCATGCGTTGCACTGTTGTATGTTATTAAAGTTTATATGATACAAATATTATGGAAACGGTTATATTGACAAATGTCGATTTTCATCTTGAGCCGCAGGGCGATGAAGGGAAAGGTAGGGCGTTTTCATTGTCTGTGTAGGGCGAAGACATTTTTTGGGTTGGCGTCACTGGTGCATTGTGTAAATAAATAAAAGAAACTTCAATCATAATAACATACCATGCAAACAAATCACCTACCTCCTTCCCTTCAATGCCCCGTAGCCTCCTTTTGGCACTTTGTTCCCCCTATATT
>JACEEZ010009483.1:87500-150000 GCA_016584305.1 Chionoecetes opilio | reverse complement strand
ATTTACAGACGTCTGGTGGCGCTAATACTTACATTTCTACATTCATGATTTCAGGAAAGTTAGAAGGGGCTATCTGGAGAGTCTGTGTCATTTTTTTATGTCTTCATCTGTGTCATAGTATGGTTATAAATGAAACAAATTACAAAAATAAAACCGAGTGGCGACGTTGGTGACGGAGCTACACTAAGGTCGCCATCTACCGTAGATAACAGTAAAGTCGCCACTTGCAGTTATGTCGCCAGCCGCCAAATATTACGAATTATAGCATCACTACTGATTTTTATGTGCCACTGAAGATGATACACAGTAGTTTATATCTTGACTGTATAATCTACCCTGTTTCAGCGTTGTTTTATGCTTTGTATCTGCAAGTATAGACGGTTTCAAATTTCGCTACGCATTTTTTTTTCGGGCGACGACGACAGCGGTACGACACTCAGTAAATAAACACTAGATGGCGACTCTACTGTTGGTAGCCACTTTGTAGATATTTTTGTAAATTGTTCATTTATAGCCATACTATGACACAGATGAAGACACAAAATGACACACACTCTCCAGATAGCCCCTTCTAACTTTCCTGAAATCATGGATGTAGAAATGTAAGTATTAACGCCACCACACGTCTGTAAACAGAAAAAAAAGTTGTCCTGGCGACTTAACTGTTATCTACGGTAGTGTTTATGTTCTGAGTGTCCTCCAGCCGTCGTCGTCGCCCGAAAAAAAACGAGTAGTCCAATTTGAAACCGTATATAATTGCAGATACAAAGCATAAAACAACGCTGAAACAGTGTAGATTATACAGTCATGATATAAACTACTGTGTATCATCTTCAGTGGCACATACAAATCAGTAGTGATACTATAATTCGTAATATATGGCGGCTGGCGACATCACTGCAGGTGGCGACTTTAGTGTTATCTACGGTAAGAATAAAAACGTTTTTCTTTATTATATCACATATTATTTTTCTTGTATAAATGTATGAATACATGTATGTATAATTGTACATGCATTTTGTGTGTATTTATGTGCACACAAAATGGTGAAAAGAAGTGTCTTTGATGTAAATAAACAGTTGGTCGGAAAATCGTAATCGAATACCCGCGTGAAAATTAAAGTCAAACAGGTATGTAATATCATTCCACATAAAACACGACTGACGATGAAAATTACTAAGCTTTGTAGCATGAAAAGCTCAACCAGAGTCCAGTTCATTATACGCTATATAATATTATATGTATATGTGTGTGTGGGTGTGTGTGGTGTGTGTGTGGGTGTGTGTGGTGTGTAAACAGGTGTAAGTGAATGCACTACTGACGATAAATTGAATGTCAAACAGTCCTTTGTGTTATTAAAAAAATCCACAAAGTATGACATTACATTTATTTTTCATAACACACACACACTCTCTCTCTCTCTCTCTCTCTCTCTCTCTCTCTCTCTCTCTCTCTCTCTCTCTCTCTCTCTCTCTCTCTCTCTCTCTCTCTCTCTCTCTCTCTCTCTCTCTCTCTCTCTCTCGGAAATAGAGCATGAACACGCATATACCCCCACATATATTCCCCTCTTTCCCCCCCCAAGGATACTACCTCTATATACTATCCTTCCCCCCCATACACAGGGAAGGATGCACCAGTGCTCGAAATCTTCCTTCTTTCTTTCTTCCTATGCATGGTTTACAAGGGAAGGCCAGAGTAATAATACAATAAGTTCGAAATCTATTAAGCTTCAATTCCTCTATTCGATCTATATAGCCTATGGCCTTCTTTATAATTTGGTCTGTCTGTCTGCAATTCCTAAATGCTTCATTTCACACACAGTTCAAATTTATTCATTTTCAAATAGTTGCATCTTTATATTAAATTATTACTGCGTCTGGAATCTAAAACCAACTATAGATGATCCGTTACTGAGACATTTCATCACCGGGCGCACCTATCAACCCTCTTCACATATTAATGTAATGAAAGTATGATTATCTGATATCATGTTAAAGCTCTTATTTCGAGCACTGTTTAGAAGCCACACTTATTCTTCTCCCTCTCGAGTCACTGCACGTTGGTCGGTTCAACAAAAACTTTCACGTTTATAAAAGTGGTGTTTGTGTTACCTGAGCTCCTTCCATGACCAATAAAAATGATAATCATGTTGATTACATCAATAATTAAAAAGATAAGACTGATTTGGTAAAATTCTAGTCCTTTCCCGCCCTTATTGGTGTTTTTTTTCCTCTAGAGTCTAGACCTCCACAGATCCTTTCATATACCTCTAAAACGTAATTATAAAGTGGGTGAGAGATGTCCCCTTCAAACCCCTCTCCCCCCCTAAACGACCCCACCCTTGGATCCCCCAAAATAATATCACTAACCTAAAGGCTGATTCACACTGGCGTTTTTTCGGCATTTTTATCTGATGAGAAGGGGTCTGGGTCTGGGGCTGGTGTCATGATCGCAATAGGTTTTCAACAAAAATCACACACCGATCGCTCGGTCTTTCAAGAGACTGACTTCTCGTCAGATAAAAATGCCGAAAAAACGCCAGTGTGAATCAGCCTTAACCTCACTATAACCAGTGGTGGGCGCCGTTAATCAAAAAGTTAACTTCGTTAACTGTTAATCCGTTATCCAAAAAATTAACTTCGATAACCGTTAATCAGTTAATTCTTTAAAAATGTAACGGAAGTTATCGATAAACTAACTGTTAACGTTAATTTTTATTCTAGAAATAAAACAAAATATCAGTTTTTGCTCTAAAACCAACTAAAAACACCTTTGAAAAGTGCCAAAACTATAAAATCAGCCTTTATGTTTTTTTTTTAAGGGCTTTAGAACCCAAAAAGTATATTTTGTTTTGTTTTAGAGTTAAAAAAAAAAAAGGCAGATTTTATAGTTTTAACTTTAAAAAAAAAAAAAAAAAAAGGCTGATTTCATAGTTTTGGCCCTGTTTTAGGTTTTTAAAGGCTTTTAGAGCCAGAAAAGGGTGAATTTTTTAAATTTTTATTTATAATGAACTTATATGAAAAGTTATTTATAATAATAAGTGGCATTATATCGGGGTTGAAAGAATGACGCGTACAATATTAAATATGCGAAGACTCTACATCTGTATTGAAAATCTGAAAATTTAGAAACTTTTAAACATTTACCGGTTTTTATGGAATTTTTGGGTTAGCGGACTTGAGTTAACGGAAGTTAAATGTAACGGAAGTTAATTAGTCCGATAATGATTTCCAAAGCTAACTTAAAAGTTAAATCGTTAACGAAAATGTTAACTTTGTGTAGGATATACTGTATGGTGAGCGCTGGCATCCCTACATAGGGGAGCAGCGTCAGTTAGACTCGGGTTCGCTAAGCACGGAGACGTGCTGCTCTGTACGCTCCAATAAAGATAGACTACGGCTTCCTGTGTGTGTCTCTCATCTAGACACCCCTTGATCATGGCGCATAGGAGTAGGATACCGTTCCCACAGCGCCCTGGTCTAACTCCTCTGCGAAGCCGCCCAAGCCCTGCAAGCCGACTGTCCTCGTCCCTCGTCACCCAGGCTCAGTCAACTCTCCTGGCACAACAAGAAACCATCGCATCACTGCAAGCCAGCCTGGCGTCGTTGTCTGCCGCTGGCCAGCGTCCCTCAGGAAGGACTTCTGCCGGGGCCACGCCGGAGAAATGTGAGCTGGAAATGTCTTCGGCAGGCTTTAGAACGTGGCGGCGGTCGGTGGAGGCATGGCTGTCCCTCTCAAGATGGCCGGATCAAGAAGCCGTGCTCCACATTCGCCTGTTGTGTGTTGCTGACCTGCAGCGGGCCCTGGACGTCAAGTTCACCACAGGTCAGTGGCAGGCCATGCCTACGAAGGGCGCTCTGGACGCCATCGGGAAGATCGTGTTGCGTGCATCGAATCAGGCAGTGCGCTGGTCTGACTTCTTCAGTGTTTGTCAGGCCATCGGTGAGCCTGTCAGTGCTTTCTTTGTGCGGTGTGCCCAGCGCACCATGGATTGTGAGTTCCAGTGTCCCCAATGCGAGTGTAACCTCTCAGAGTATATGCTCTTGCGTAAGGTGATGGTAGGTCTAGGTGACTCAGCCCTGAAACAGGAAGTGTTTCGACAGTGCCATACATTTGATGATGTGGAGAGCCTTAGGGCCTTCTGTGTTTCGTTTGAGGCGGCCCGGCGGGACGCTACCTCCATGCACGGCGGGAAAAATTCGCGCGAATGTGAGATGGCGGGCGCTGACGTCACGCCTGATGACGTCAGCGATGATGACTTCGCCTCCCGCCAGCTTGTGGTTGCCGCTTCGCGCCACAATTCCACATACACCCACAAGTCGTGTCGCTGGTGTGGGTATAAGCATGCTCCCGATAGAGCGTCCTGCCCCGCTCAGCATGCCACCTGTGATGCATGCGGGAAGCCTGGGCACTTCAAGAGGAGGTGCAAGAGCTACAGGAAGCGGGAGGTTGGCAAGGCTGTAAACAGTGTGACGGTCGGCGCCGCAGGTATCGCCCCAGAGCCACTTCTGCAGGTGCAGTTAGCACCGCAGGTGGGTGGTCAGACGTGTACCACCACAGCGGTGGCCGACATGGGAGCCCAGGTGTGTGTGGCTGGCCCAGCCCTTATAGCATCGCTCGGTCTCCGGCCTGCGCTGTTACAGCGTCGGGCTGGCCTCAGAGACCTGGCCAAGATACCGCTGGCCTGCCTTGGAGCGGCGCCCTGCCACATCAGCCTCCCAGGGCGCTCAACACTGCAGGAGGTGCACTTTGTCAAGTCCGTGGAGCGCCTTTATCTCTCGTGCACCGCCTGTAAGGAGTTGGGGCTGGTACACAGCGACTTCCCACACACACCGCCGACCGTTGCTGCTGCGGAGATGTAATGCCCGTTATTCGGAAGAGATAGGATGGGAATTCTTATCATATAATTCCCGGGTTATGTCCCGTAAGCAATTCAATCTTTTAGTTTTCTCGTGTAATTTATCTTCCTTCTCTCATTCTGTGTTGCTGGAAATTTGGGGTCACTGGTATGGGGGTTTTATGACTGGTCAACGTTACTTGAATGATATTATTTGGGGATGATTTGATAAATGATTTCAACTTGAATGAAGAATTTAACTTAGTCTTCTGACTTCACTATATGATTATAGTATGACCACGTCTCACTGCAGAGAGTACTGAGAAGGGGGATGTACTTAAGGGGAAAGGATAATAACGTTTAGGTTATGGGATTTGCTGCCACCAGCCCTGACGAGTATTTCACTATGATTACTCCCGGGGCACGTTAGATTAATATTAATATTAGATTGATCTTGGTAGTCGTGGTTGGTACGAGGGGTTATACCGAACAAGGCTTGGACTCTTGGAAGTGTGGGGAATTATTTTCCTAATACAGAATAATCACCTGGGTTTTTATAATAACACAAGAACTATATTTGTAAATGATATCCTATTTATTTTGGTGACATGGTAAGTCTCTCACTTGAGATCATCTTCAGCATATAAGGGTTAACACTATACCGAGAAAACTCTACTCGGGAATAAGAAACTTGACTTCACACCCTGACGTAGGAATTTTTCCTAAGTTATGAGATAAAGCTCTAATGAGCATAAATCTCCTTCACTAGAATTACTATTCAGGGAATTGCCCTACACTAGGTAACATACCACTTAATATTTATAAATCACACATGGAAGATAGGTATCTAGTAGAGAAAGAAAATGGCGAGACAGTGTTGTGTGTGTTACAGTAAGACCATGTGGCCGTTTGAGGAGGTTTCGCGCCAACCTTCAAGAGCGCAGAGAGAACAATCTTCGTTAATAACACTTATAAGGATGGGCGGAACATCTATGCCTTAGTGACACTGAAACTGTACCTATATATTTATATAGAAATATATAGATGTAATATACTAAGGGAAAAAAACACCGGAGCCAGGGGCAGATGTCTTACCTTCAAGAGCGCAGAGAGAACAATGACTCGTGCCCTGCGGGCTTTCCGCACCAAAAAAAGGAACTTGTTTGGAAAGTCTCACCGTGACCTTAAATGAACAACTTATAATCCCGAACCAACTATTTAAGTAATGAAAACTCGCGTATCCCCCGAAGAGGCCGTCCCTAATACAAACTGGCTACTTTGATGTAAGAGAATTTAATGTCTTTAATCTAATATTCACGAAGGATGGTTTTATATGTAATGTCGACAATCCGAACACCTATTTCAGAGTGGAGTGGTATGGAAATCGTGTTTAGAACTTTGGTGGGCTTTCATTTTAGCGTGTATCCTTATTACACCGCCCATATATGACCATAACCGATAACGATAGGGATTATTTTGAAAGCCATGAGGATTTTAGGAGGGTTCCTAAATCTGAGAAGATGGTTTGGAAATAAAGAAAAGAATGGAATACGTTAGTTATGACTGATCGCAGAATAATTATTCCACGGAACTTTCCTCGCACACGGGGTGTCGGGAGAGAGGAAGTGAAAGAAGGAAGGAGAAAATGGCGGGTGAAAGCACGAAAGAAGATAGAACAAAATGGCGTCTAGGATGGCCAAACTGATGCGAAAAGATGGCGGAAAGAAAGAAATACGATGAGTCATATGTGAAACTGAGAAAAAGAATTACTTACAAGACATAACTCGGGAATTTTATAATAATAATTCTCATACTATCATCTCCCGAATAATGGGCATTACAATTCTCCCTTCTATCTTCCTTCCTTCCTTTCACCCCCCCCCCCCCCCCCGATATTCCGGGTACGAGTCAACATTCGTGGGACACTTATTTCGCGATCATCAATAACTAAGAGGTTCAAAACTTTTCATCCTCCCCTCACCCTCCTATCAGATCAAGGAACACTCCTAGATTCTTAATGTCCTTCAAACTAGACACAATAGTGACAGATCACGTTCATAAATGGATGTGTTAGTAAAGTTATTCGCTAAATTGAAAGTCTACCAAATTTCTATACAAACTTCCATACCCCGTCGCTTCAAAAGACGCGTTCGAAGGCTTGAAACGAAAAGAAATAACACTTTCCTCGGATATTAGATTAAACATATTAAATTCTTCTATATCAAAGTAACAGGACTGTATTATAGGCAGCCCTTTCATAGGTACACTTGTTTCATTATTTAATTAGTCATTCCGGGTCTATAAGCTCTTCAGGAGAGGCCAAGTTCAGGGTATCCAAACATTCCCTTTTCTTCCCGCCTCGCCTTAGTCATCCTCGAGGAGGCAGTCTCTCTCCCACTCCCCGACAGGTAAGACGTACGACATTTCGCTCCTATTCCCCCCCTCCCCCCCTTTCCTTGTTATAATATCTATCTATATTCTCATATATAGGTACAGTTGTTCAATTCACTACGCATAGGAGGCCTGCCCCATCCTTATAAGTATTATTAACGGAGTCTCTCTCCCACTCCCCGACAGACTCAGGCGGACATCTCAGTCGAGCCAAAAAGCCCGTCACATGGTTTTTTAGTGAAACGCAAACAACATTCTTACTCTTATATTCCCCCCTTATATTTTCCATGTATAATTATAAGTATTCAGCGGTATGTTACCTAAGTGAAGGATAATTCATTAGTAAGATTCAGTGAGGGAGGTTATGCTCACCAGAGCTCACCTTCATCACATGGGAAGAGCTTCCTGTATCAGAGTGTAAAGGTTTACTTATATCAGAGTAGAGATTTCCTGTGTTGGGATGGAGAGTTTTCTTATGTTGGATTAGAACTTATATGTTTGTCTGTGATCTCAAACAAGAGACATAATACTTCAGGATGAATAAATAGGATGATGTTTCAAATATAGTTCTTGTGTTTATTGCAAAAAACCCCAGGTGATTATTCTGTGTTAGGACAGTAACACCCCACACTTCCAAAAGAGTCAGCCTTACTCGGTATAATTCCACATATCAATCACGACTACCAAGATAAATCTAATATATTTATTTATTCAAACATGCCCAGAAAGTAAAACCATAGAACTACTTGTCTGAGCTGGTGGCAGCACTTCCCCTTAACTCATACCCTTTCCCCTTAACCTTAACTCCTATCTCTTCCACTTAAATTCATCCCCATTTCAGTACTCTCAGCAGCGAGAAGTGTTCATACTATAATCAAATAGTGAACACATAAGACAAGTTTCAATTCTCTATTCAAGTTTAAATCAAGGAAAAATCCTAACCAAATTAACTTCATTCAAATAACAAAGGCACCAGGTATAAACTTCTTCATAGGAAAGTTCTGGCAACACAGAGATAACCGAAGATGTTCCCGGCAGCCCCCCGGCCAGACCTCCCTCGCTGCCGCTGCCGCCGCTGGAGGAGAACGTTCCGCGGCTAGAGGAATGGTTGCTGAAGCAGTTCTCGTCGACAACATTCAACACTGACAGGAACCCACTACCTGTCATGGAAGGCGCGCCGCATCACATCCACCTACTGGAGGGCGCGCAGTCCCACGTCTGCCACACCCCTGCTTCGGTCCCCAAGCATTGGAGGGCCGAGGTTAAGCAGCAGCTCGACGATGATGTTAAAAGAGGCGTGATTCGCCCAGTCCCCGCGGGTGAGGCCACGGAGTGGTGTGCGCGCATGGTGGTGGTGGCGAAAAAGTCAGGCAAGCCGCGCAGGACTGCAGACTTCCAGAAGCTAAATGCGTGGTGCCGCCGTGAAACACACCACACGCCGGCGCCCTTCGACATGGTGTCCGACATCCCCCCACACTCCTACAAGACGGTGATGGACGCTCACTGGGGATTCCACCAAGTCGAGCTTGATGAAGAAAGCAGGCACCTGACAACCTTCATTACCCCGTGGGGTCGCTATCAGTATTGTAGAACACCCATGGGGCATTGCTCGGCAACAGATGCATACACGAAGAGATTCGATGACGCCACCAAGGATTTCTCCCGGAAGCACAAATGTATTGACGACACCCTGCTCTATGATACCTGCATCGAGGAGGCGTTCTGGCACACGTTTGACTTCCTTGAGCTGTGCGCCAGGAAGGGCATCACTCTCAAGCCAGAGAAGTTTCAGTTCTGCCGTCGCGAGGCCGAGTTCGTTGGCTTCCACCTCGATTGGGTCACCTACAGGCCTGCAGATGATCGTCTAGCTGCCATAAAGAGCTTCTCCATGACAGAACACCCCTCCATCACTGACGTGAGATCTTGGTACGGATTCGTGAACCAGCTGGCGCCCTTCCTTGCAACAGCCCCTATTATGGAGCCGTTCCGCGACCTCCTCAAGAAGCCCACCGGCAAGAAAGTGTACTGGGACGAGCAGCTGCGGCAGAAGCTCGAGCAGGCGAAGGCCACGATATGTCAGTTGGCCAAGGACGGGCTGGCTTACTATGATCGCACCAGGCCCACTGCTGTTATTACTGACTGGGCTTTGTCATCCTCCAGCAGCACTGCCGCTGTTCATCTGTGGACGTACCATTCTGCTGCAAGACCGGCTGGCGCCTGGCACTGTGTGGCAGCCGTCACTTAACCGCTGCTGAGGCGGGATACGCCCCTGTGGAAGGCGAAGCGCTCGCCGTGGCTTGGTGTCTCCGCAAGGCTCGCCTATTCTTGTTGGGCTGCCCTAACCTGACCCTGGTGACTGGCCACCGCCCCCTGGTTAAGCTTCTGGGTGATCGAGCACTCATGGATATAGTGAACCCGCGGCTCTTCCGCCTGAAGGAGAAGACGCTTCAGTACCGCTTCACTATCCGCTACCTGCCTGGTAGAAAGAATTGTGCAGCCGACTTCCTCTCGAGATACCCTGCACTCAAAGCGCCACCCGATGCACAGGATGAAGAGCAGGGGGAGGAACTGGCAGGGGCAATGGCTGCAGTCACCGTGGCAGCCCTGAACTTTAACGAGTGTCTCACCCTGGATGAGGGAGTGGTCCTTCAGGCATCACAGCAGGACCCGGCATACCAGTTGTTGGTGGCTAAAGTGCTGGCAAGCGACTGGCATCCCCACAGAGCGCAGGAGATTGAATGCCTGCGGCCATTCTACGGTGTCAGGGATAGATTGTCGGTGTCACGTGGCTTGGTGACCTACGTATATGACCAAGGGCACGTACGTTTGGTTATCCCTGAGGAGCTGCGCCATCAAGTGGCAGCAAACCTGCATGCAAGCCACCAAGGCCTGGATTCCATGCTCAGAAGGGCCAGGCAGACGGTGTACTGGCCAGGCCTGGAAGGGGATTTGCAGCACCACCGGTCCTCCTGCGACACCTGTAACGCCTACGCACCATCACAGTCACCTGAGCCGCTGATCCTCACGCCAGCCCCTGAGTATCCCTTCCAGCAGACAGTGGTGGACGTCTTCCAGCTGGACGGGTGCTCATACTTGGCTTATGCTGACAGGCTAACTGGCTGGCTTGAGGTAGCGCAGCTGCCCAGTGGTGCAACCTCGAACAAGATTGTGAGGCAGCTGAGGCTCTACTTTGCGAGACGGGGCGCGCCTGAGCAAATATCGACGGATGGCGGGACTAATCTAGTGAGTGAAGAAATGACTGCCTTCTTCGAGATGTAACGCGAGAAATTACATTAATAGGGGAAGAGATGAAATAACACATAAGTATCAATAAGCTAACGAGGAATTTTCCTCCACGCCTCATTCCTGAATCACTGGTTAGGCTTATATTTTAAGCCAGTAGTAATTAGACACGTAGCGAAACGAGGTGAGAACGGGGATTCTAGGTTAGGATAATTTTAGAAGCAGCTCGACGTTCATTGAGTTAAGTCGCCTGTGGGGAGGTGATATTCTCGCCCTTGGTAAAGGGTCCCAAGGTAGGATGCTGTTGGCGGACCAGGGGGCCAAGCGCTCACAAATTAGCAGAGGGGGCAACTGCAACATGTCACAGCCAGCCGTGTGAGGACAAGGAGAAAGAAGGAAATAGAAAAATAAGTGAGAGGGAAACGTTGGAAGTGGGATAGACTACGTATACATTATATTAGGATAACGACTTGAGCATTTCATATGCGTATCGTTAAAGTGGTAACAGTGCGACTGAAGTTACCAGAGATAGTAAACTAGATTAGGATGACGACTTGAGCATTACATGTGCGTATCGTTAATGTGGTGACAGTGCAACCGAAGTTACCAAAGATAGTAAACTATATTAGGATAACGACTTGAGCATTTCGCGTGCGTATCGCTAGGAGGGAAGGAAGACTTAATATTAAGATAACTTGTGAATGTATAATAATTACCAAGTGAGACAGTAAAGAGTTAAATATATTATAACTAGAAATATATTAACGCGTTGTCATTCAGTTTCCAACCAGTACTTACATATTTTCTTAAATCTTTTATTTTTGTTCATTCATATATTTTTTCCCACTTAATGTGGGTGGTGGCAGCGGAGTAACCAGGGGCGGCATTTTGGAACACTACTAAGACCATCTTAGGGGACTAAGACCATCTTAGCGCTAGTTGGACATTTTCGGAAGCAAAGTTCGCTCCGCCTAAGACAGTGCAGCGAGTGTAAACTAAGGCAGGGTTGGGGTCGTCTTAGCCCGCAATTTTCTCCGTCACCATAACAACAATGGTTATATTATTGGTTATATATTATATATTTTAGACTGTATATAGTATATTAGGCTGTATAATACACTATGTATATATATATAGGTGAGGGCTATATATATACTATATATATAGGGGTGGGCTGGGCGGAATAGATATGATTTGCGACAGAAACGGTTAGCAGATTAATTCTAAACATATCAAAACACACCAGAAAAAAAGTGTCGTTATTCACGATAATATCACATACTGGCTATGATATGTGTGTGGAGGATGAAAAGGGGGAAGGAAGAGGAGGGAGAAGAAATAATAGAAGAAAAAAAAGGAGACAGCGAGAGAGACTCCCTCGGCGTGTACACTGCACTGTGACTAGCAGAAATACATATCTGGCAACTCAAGGAGAAGGAAGAGGAGGGAGAAGAAATAATAGAAGAAAAAAAGGAGAGAGAGAGAGAGAGAGAGAGAGAGAGAGAGAGAGAGAAGAGAGAGAGAGAGAGAGAGAGGAGAGAGAGAGAGAGAGAGAGAGGAGAGAGAGAGAGAGAGAGAGGGGAGAGAGAGTCCCTCGGCGTGTACACTGCACTGTGACTAGCAGAAATACATATCGGGCAACTCAAGGAGAAGGAAGAGGAGGGAGAAGAAAATAATAGAAGAAAAAAAAGAGAGAGAGAGAGAGAGAGAGAGAGAGAAGAGAGAGGAGAGAGAGAGAGAGAAGAGAGAGAGAGAGAGAGAGAGAGAGAAGAGAGAGAGAGAGAGAGAGAGAGAGAGAGAGAGAGAGAGAGAGAGAGAGAGACTCCCTCGGCGTGTACACTGCACTGTGACTAGCAGAAATACATATCTGGCAACTCAAGGAGAAGGAAGAGGAGGGAGAAAAAATAATAGAAGAAAAAAGGAGAGAGAGAGAGAGAGAGAGAGGGGAGAGAGAGAGAGGAGAGAGAGAGAGAGAGAGGAAGAGGAGAGAGAGAGAGAGAGGAGAGAGAGAGAGAGAGAGGAGAGAGAGAGAGAGAGAGAAGAGAGAGAGAGAGAGAGAGAGAGAGAGAGAGAGAGATAGAGAGAGAGAGAGAGAGAGAGAGACTGGGCGTGGTATACGTATTTCCCGCCAAATACAGACTTGTGTCGCGCGCGCTGATTGGTTAGGTGGCACTAAGAAGGGTTGGCCTTGTGTCCCCTTACACGAGGCCAAGATGACGTTCGAAAATGCTTTCTTAGTAATCTTCTTGGCCCGGTATAACTAAGTCGGTCTTAGGACGCTAAGAGGGTGTAGTTTAGAGCCCCTTCCAAAATGCCGCCCCAGGACTGTAGAGTAACACTCCCAAGGTGGGCACTACATAATGGTGACAACGGTGTAGATGGTCATTTTGACCACTACATAATGGTGACAGCGGTGGGATGGTCATTTTGACCACTACAGAGAGATGGGGCGTACGTAACTGTGCGCCTCTCCTCTGCTCACTACCCGCAGAGTAACGGGCGGGCAGAAGCTGCAGTGAAATCTGCGAAGAGAGTGCTGCGGGGTAACATAGGAGCGAGCGGAAGCCTCTACAGTGACAAAGTTGCTCTCGCTCTGTTGCAGTACCTAAATACTCCCCTCCGTGACATTGATAATACCCCGGCGCAGCTGGCAACGGGCCGTCAGCTACGTGATGGTGTTCCTGCCATCTCGCAAAACTTCAGGGTGGACGAACATTGGGGGCGCACACTGCGTGAACGAGAGCGGCAGGTAGCCAGACACAACAGTGTGGTGAAGGATCACGCAAGTGGGCATTTTCGCTCCACCATCACCCCTGGTAGCGGTGTGCTGGTGCAGAATCAAGCTAATAAGACCTGGGACAGGTCAGGTATTGTTGTAGAGGCGAGAGACAACAGGCAATACCTAATAAAGCTTGATGGAAGTGGCAGGCTGTCGCTACGTACGCGCAAGCACCTCAAGCCGCTGCTACGCCCACATTCCAGCCCAACAGTACCTCCAAGGTCGCGGGTGCTGCCACTATCACCGCAGGATCACATGCCGCTGCAAACTCCATCCGGCATCTCGCTGATACACACTCCCGCGCCCAGCCGCCCTCGCCGCTGTGTGGCTAGGCCTGGATGGTTAAATGACTACCTATGTTGAGTGAAGGTGGTTTAGTATTAAGTATGAGGACATGTTGTGTGTTATGTTAAGTTACTAGCACTGCGGGCAAAGCTGTGTTTTACTATGTTGATGTACAAGAATGAGAGGACGTGTACTAGCCCGTCAGTACCTATCTAGCATAGGCACCTGCGTTATATTTTACTTTTGTAACGGGCCATCATGTTTTCTTTTTTGGGGTTTTTTTACCAACTTATTATTTTATTGGGGCCTTTTTCAATTGGGGGCCCGTATAATCTCCTGGGGGGGGAAGTTGTAGGATAAAAACTGAAAATAGGCTGGCCTCCCCACATAGGGGACAGCTCAGTTATTAAAGGGGCTATTAAAACCCCGGGGACTTTTTCCCGCTCAGTGAGCAGCTGCTCCCTGCCGATTTTCACTGGTGCTTCAACCCCAAACTATTAAAACGGGTATTAAACGGGCAAATATTTCCCGCTTTTTGATACAGAATTTTTTTCCTTGATGGGGGGTTTTGAGGATTTTTGGGTCGGGGGTGGGGGGAAAGGCCTTTTTGGGGGGGGGAAAACAAAAAAGGGGAAATACTTTCGGAAGCTATTTTTTTCTCGTTTTTAGTGATCAAAAAAGGTTTTTCTGTTATAAAGGACCGGGAAAAAAGGGGATGACTTTTATTATTTATTTTAAAGATCTTTTTTTTCTAAAACTCTCAAAGAAGACATCAACATCCCCGCTGACTGGGAAAAGGGCGATTGGGAAAAATTTCTTTATTTTACTTAGGTTTTGGCCATTCCTACAGTAGGAAAATATATACGCCCTTTTTTTTTTTGTTAAAATACCTTACAAAAAAAAACAGCACCCTCAATGCCTAAAAACGTGACCTTCTAATTTATTTTATTTAAAGGTGAACACGGCGCAGGTTTTTTTGCGGGCCTACAGGTTTTGTAGTGCAGGTGGGGTTTTTTATTTTGGTAAAGCGAGGAGGCCTTAAAGTGCAGCGTTTTGCACCCGAGTGTGTGGGGTCTGACCTAAAAGCGAAAGCGGGAGTTTTTCGTCCACTTTAAAGGGCGTCAGCCCCGTCCCCCCACGGCCACGGGTACGGCGCGGCCACGTGGTCCTTGAACTACTCACGGGGGTTCAGGAAGTTTAAAAGATCAAAAAAATTTTTGGGTAATCAAAAAAAAATTTCTTAAAATTTTGGGATAAATTTAATTAAAGTTTAAATTGTTTCGTACACGGGTTTTGGGTATTTTCGCACCCCCCCCTGGTGTCTTCCCCCCCTTACTCTAGTGTCCCCTTTTACTCTGCGCTGAGTGTTCGAAACGACTAAAGGTTTCATATAGACCCACGAAGGGCAACTTTTGGTAAAAAAATGGCGAATTTTCGGGTCGTTTTCAAAACACCAACTTTTTTTTTGGTAAATTTTGGAAAAAGCCCTTTCACCCCATCTTTTTTTTTTTTCCCCCTATCCCAACAAGGGGGGAAAACTGGGGGGAATAGGGGGTTTTTGGTGGGGGAAGCACAATAGTGATTTATGCTCACAAAAAAACTCAAGTCACTATAAGTAAAATCAAACCCCAACCTAACTTAACCACAAAGTATAACTAACAACCTTAACCAAAGTATACCTAACCTAACCTAACCTAACCAAAGTATAACCAAACCCTAACAACCTTACCCACATAACCTAACCTTAACCAACTACTACCAAAGTATACTAACCTAAAACCTAACCTTAACCAATAACCACAATTAACCAACCTAACCTTAACCACAAGTAAAACCCTTTAACCACTAACCATACCTACCTAACCTAACCTACCAACCAAAGTATACCTAACCTAACCACAAGTATACCTAACCTAACCTAACCTTAACCACAAAGTATACCTAACTAACCAACCTAACCTTAACCCAAAGTATACCTAAACCTAACCACTTCCCAACAAAGTAACCTTAACCTTAACCCAAAGTAACCTAACACCTAATAACCTAACTTAACAACTAACTACCACAAAGCCTAACCTAACCTGGACTTAGAATTTTTTGAGGCCCCAATTTCATAGCGCCGTGTGGGTAACCAGGCTGAGCGCCTCTGGAACCTTTACAGATGTGAAGTACAAAACATACATACAGTGCGGTTAGTTCATTTCATCAAAGCCGGAAGGATGAGTTCCAAATTATTTCCCTATTTTTTCTTGGCCTACAATAGGTGCTTGTTCTAATGTAGTTTTATTTTGCGCAAACCCCCCCCCCCCCCAAAAAAAAAAAATAATAATAATGAAACTTAACCTAACCTTATGGTTTTAATGAAACTTAACCTAACCTTAAGGTTTTAATGAAACCTAACCTAACCTTAAAGGTTTTAATGAAACCTAACCTAACCTTATAGGTTGTAATAGAACCTAACCTAACTTTACACCACAAAGTATACTTTTTTTTTTTTTTTTTTTTTTTTTTTTTTTTTTTTTTTTTTCCCCCGCAAAATAAAGCTATCTCCATTACACAAGCACCGCTTTATAGGAAGCGCTATGATCATTTGTATCATTACCGCACTCAGGCTCGTATGCATTTTGCTCATCAAACACAGATCACCGTGTAAAGTTTTCGTTGAGCAGCTCAGTGAAATCTGCTCAGTGAGCAGCTGCTCACTGAGCAGAAAAGTGCCCGTGTAATAGCGCCTTTACACGGTGATCTGTGTTTTGATGAGCAAATGCATACAGACCTGAGTGCGGTAATGATACAAATTATCATAGCGCTTCCTAATAAGCGGTGCTTGTTGTAATGGAGATAGCTTTATTTTGCGAAAAAAAAAAAAAAAAAAAAAAAAAAAAAAAAAAAGTATACTTTGTGTTGAAATTAGGTTAGGTTTCATTACAGCCTATAAGGTTAGGTTAGGTTTCATTAAAACCTTTAAGGTTAGTTAGGTTTCATTAAAACCTTTAAAGTAGTCGTCCAGACATTTCATCATTCCCTGATTTAATGCAGTCAATCATAGCCTTGACGAGTATATCTCAACAATACGTCGTCACTTTTTGTATCCAGTCAGCCGTTTTTAAATAATCCGCAATCAAATCTGCAAATTCCCCGAGTTCTCAAACGCACTCAAGATTTGCAGACGCTCAGGCTCAGCTCCGTGACGTACATCAGGGAGGCCTTCCATCCTTCCGCGCTGATCAGAGCACGTAAACACAGATAAATATAATAGTACTTGAAGATTTTGGTGTTTCTGATAGATTTTTTTTGGCATATATGCCACATGCATGCATCCTTTATGGGTGCAGCATGCTTCCTTCCCAACACACGCCTGCACACCGACACCCTTCCACACACGCCTGGGAAATACTTTGGAACTCATCCTTCCGGCTTTGACTGAAATGAACTAACGCGCACTGTATTGTATGCTTATTATACTTCACATCTGTAAAGAGTTCCAGCGTGCGCTCAGCCTTGGTTAACCCACACGACCGCTATGAAATATGAGGTGCCTCAAAAAATTCTAAGTCCAGTTAGGTTAGGTTAGGTATACTTTGTGGTTAAGGTTAGGTTAGGTTAGGTATATTTTTGTGGTTTAAGGTTAGGTTGGGTTAGGTATACTTTGTGGTTAAGGTTAGGTTAGGTATACTTTGTGGTTAAGGTTAGTTAGTTAGGTATACTTTGTGGTTAAGGTTAGGTTAGGTTAGGTATACTTTGTGGTTAAGGTTAGGTTAGGTGTTTGTATACTTTGTGGTTTTTAGGTTTAGGTTTTGGTTAGGTTATGGTTGTATACTTTGTGGTTAAGGTTAGGTTAGGCTAGTATACTTTGTGGTTAAGGTTAGGTTAGGTTAGGCTATACTTTGTGGTTTAGGTTAGGTTGGCTATACTTTGTGGTTAAGGTTAGGTTAGGTATACTTTGTGGTTAAGGTTAGGTAGGTTAGGTATACTTTGTGGTTAGGTTAGGTTAGGTATACTTTTTTGGTTAGGTTGGGCTAGGCTAGGTTAGGTATACTTTGTGGTTAAGGTTAGGTTAGGTATACTTTGTGGTTAGGGTTAGGTTAGGTTAGGTATACTTTGGTTAAGGTTAGGTTAGGTTAGGTATACTTTGTGGTTAAGGTTGGGTTAGGTTAGGTATACTTTGTGGTTAAGGTTAGGTTAGGTTAGGTAAAACTTTGTGGTTAAGGTTAAGGTTGGGTATACTTTGTGGTTAAGTTAGGTTAGGTTAGGTATACTTTGTGGTTAAGGTTAGGTTAGGCTAGGTTAGGTATACTTTGTGGTTAAGGTTAGGTTAGGCTAGGTATACTTTGTGGTTAAGGTTAGGTTAGGTTAGGTATACTTTGTGGTTAAGGTTAGGTTAGGTTAGGTTAGGTATACTGTGTGGTTAAGGTTAGGTTAGGTTTACTTTGTGGTTAAGGTTAGGTTAGGTTTAGGTATACTTTGTGGTTAAGGTTAGGTTAGGTTAGGTATATTTTGTGGTTAAGGTTAAGGTTAGGTTGGTTAAGGTTAGGTTAGGTTAGGTATACTTTGTGGTTAAGGTTGTGGGTTTTAGGTATACTTTGTGGTTAAGGTTAGGTTAGGTATACTTTGTGGTTAAGGTTAGGTTAGGTATACTTTGTGGTTAAGGTTAGGTTAGGTATACTTTGTGGTTAAGGTTAGATTAGGTTAGGTATACTTTGTGGTTAAGGTTAGGTTAGGTTAGGTATACTTTGTGGTTAAGGTTAGGTTAGGTTAGGTATACTTTGTGGTTAAGGTTAGGTTAGGTATACTTTGTGGTTAAGGTTAGGTTAGGTTAGGTATACTTTGTGGTTAAGGTTTGGGTTAGGTTAGGTATACTTTGTGGTTTAAAGGTTAGGTTAGGTTAGGTATACTTTGTGGTTAAGGTTAGGTTAGGTTAGGTATACTTTGTGGTTAAGGTTAGGTTAGGTTAGGTATACTTTGTGGTTAAGGTTAGGTTAGGTTAGGTATACTTTGTGGTTAAGGTTAGGTTAGGTTAGATTTTTACTTATAGTGACTTTGATGATTTTTTTTGGAGCCATAAATCACTTATATTTGCTTCCCCCACCCAAAAACCCCGTATTCCCGCCAGTTCTCCAGGCTTGTTGGCTATAGGGGGAAGAAAAAAAAGATAGGGGTGAAGGACTTCTTCCAAAGTTTTACCAAAAATAGTTGGTGTCTCTGAAAACGACCGCGAAACTCTCGTCCATTATTACCAAAAGTTGTTTTTGTAGTCTATATGAAACCATAGTCGTTTCGTACACTCAGCGCAGAATTGAACTTGACTACTAGAGTTACGAAATGACACAGGTATGTACGAAAAAACTCAAAATCAGTGTACGAAACTAACTACTTTCAATTCAATATACCAAATTAAGAAAGTTTTTTTTGATTAGGCCAAAGGCTTTTGATTCATTTAAACTTCCTGTAATCCCGTGAGTAGCTTCTATGGACCACTGTGGCCCGCGCCGTACCCGTGGCCGTGGTGGTACGGGGCTGACGCCGTTATAGTGGACGAGAACTACGCGTTCGCTCTTTAGGTCAGACACACACACTCGGGTGCTAACACTGCACTCTTAGCCTCTCTCGCTTTACCATATACACCACACCTGTCACTACACACCTGTACGGCCTCGCAACACACCTGTCGCCTGTGTATCACCGTAAATAAATGACTTAGGTCAGGCTTCTTAGGCATTGAGGGTGCATGTTTTCTTTTTTAATGTTTTTTTAACAAATAAAGGGCTATATATGTTCCATATTGTAGGATGTGCCTGAACTAAGTCAATCAGTAAGCTTTCCATCTCGTCTGTCCAGTCAGCAGGCATGTTGATGTCTTTTTGAGTTTTAGAAGAAAATGATCTTGCAATAAATAATATAGTCATCCACTAATTTCGGTCCTTTATAACAGAAAACGTTTTTGCTCACTCAAATGACGAGCAAAAATAGCTTCGAAGTAGTTCTCTGTTTGCTCAACCAAACAGGCTTTCATCGACCAAAATCCTCAAAACTGCTCAGTGAAATCTGCTCACTGAGCAGAATAGTGCCCGTGTAATAGCCGCTTTAGACTCGGGCTCGCTGAGCACGGAGACGTGCTGCTCTGTACGCTCCAATAAAGATAGACTACGGCTTCCTGTGTGTGTCTCTCATCTAGACACCCCTTGATCACTTTGTTAATTAACAATTAACGGATTAACGGTTTGGTGCCCACCTTTGACTATAACCTTGCCTAACCTTACCAAAAACCTCCTAGCGAAACCTAAAGGCAGGAAAGAGCTAGGATATTACAAGGTTAGATTAGGTAATATTGAGGTAAGGTTAGTAATTATTTTTGGGAGTCTCACTAGGAGGTTATTAGTGAGGTTAGGTTAGGTTATAGTGAGGTTAGATTAGTAATATCTACCATATATTTTTGAGGGTCGTTTAGGGGGGAGGGGGAGTGAAGGGGGCATCTCTCCCCCACCTTATAATTACGTTTTAGAGGTATCTGAAGGAATCTATGAAGGTCTGGAGGAAAAAAAAACACTAATAAGGGCTGGAAGGGACTCTAGAATTTTACCAGTAATTTAACTACTTCTGCTTCTACTACTGCTACTGCTATACTTCCGCTAGTAACCACTATTTCTACTATTCTCCTGGACGTCATCTGCCTAAAGCCCGAAACCATTAATTCTCTAACCCTTCAAACGCTACCTGTTCTGGTCCCCTTTACCCTGGTGGTCTCTTTGGTCCTGGTGGATTGGTTTCCCTTCACTGGTATGGCCCTACAATGTCAACGGTAAGGGTACGGGCATAAGTCATATTGCCCTGAAAAAAAAAGAAAAAACCCCATTTAAGTAGGCAAAATGGGAGGGGATTATCCTTGGGTAAATCAAACTTATTTTTCTTGTAACATTTTAAGTAAAACAATGCTCAAAATATGTTTATTTTATAGTTTTTTTTTTTTTTTCTTCTTGCACGTACACACCAAAATCGGGTTGTTTCAAGGTCATGTGATATTGTCATTGTCACAAGTACAGATCTCAGTGCATAAGCCGGTTTTTCCCCTTCTTTTGGCATCAACATCAATCCCATTCTGACAGTCAAAGCTGTGTAAACTTTCCTTTTCAATTGCCATTAAGGGAAAAGCTGATTGACTGTTAAACAAGGTATTTCGAGGTCGATTTCCCACAAACTTCAGAAGCGAGAAGCTGGTTAATGGGCAACCAGCAGGCTGGTAATTCATAATTCGGAAATAAATAATTTCCTTTTCCACTCCCCGCACCGGATTTGAACCGATGTCGATGAAGTCGATGAAGTGTGGGGATACACCTTGGCATCGGTGATTTTATTCTGGTTCTTGAAGTGTTGTGGTGTTTGTTGCTTGATCACCCCGTTTTGTGCTTATACCTGTGAAATGTCTTGGCTTTCTTGCTAATCAATGTTCTTGCTGTTTCCTTGTTTTCCACATCAGTAACAAAGTTTGTTTCTTCATATCTGCTAGGAGTAAAAATGTTGCAAGTTTCTCATCATTTGTCAGTGTGTTGTTTTGTAGAAAGTTTAAGTTTTTTCTGATGTCTTTATATTCCTCGCACTGTAATAAAAAGTGTTCTAAAGTTTCATCCTGTCCAGTGTTACATGTCGTGCATGCTGTGTTCCCGAGGGTGTGTCTGTTCCTGTAGTTTAGTTTCAGTGTGTTGCTCTGTGACTTTGTCATGTCACTTGATATAGATATAGATCTTGTCTATTCATCTCTGGCATACCTCAGTTTTTTGGCCCGTTTCAAAATACAGAATTTACTGGAAGTATCCCTGAGCTTAACTAGGACTGGTCTGTCCTTACCTCTGGTTTGGGTTCCTAGTCTCCTTGTCTCGGTGATTTCAACATCTCTCACCTCCAGGACCTCTGTGAAGATCTTTGTGCAAGTCTCTGATACTACACCAGATTTTGCACCATCGACGGGCGCGTTAACCATTTATGTCAATAAGAACGTTCCACTTGGCTGAGTGGTTCTGGTATACTTATGTTCCTTACATCAATGCCCAGACTAGGTTAGTTAACTAGCGCAGCCCCCCCCAAGTTATATCAGGAGAGTATTGGTCAATAGGGAGTATTGTACTAAACTGCAGTTTTACCTAATCTATTAATTATTTTTGTTTTAATTTTTAAACTCGGCAATACCATTCCCCATCAATCCTTATTTCTTAATTTTCTCTTCTATTTTTCCTGCTTCCTTCCTTCCTTCCTTCTATTCTCATTAATCTGGTATCATTTATCATCTCTGGTAGCCATTTTATCTGCTCATCTTTAATCTTCTTGTGATTTACTCCAGCAATGTTACTGTTCTACTCATTCACACCACTCAGTTCCAACAATGCTTCCACCACCCGCGCACTCACTTTCCATTCCCACTTCCCTCACTAGTCCTTCCACAATCTTCCTGTCTCTCTCCCATTCCTCTAGTCCTTCCACATTTTCACTCTCTGGTTTCCCATCCCTCCATTCCTGCCTCTCTTAACTGTTCCCTCCAACAGTTTTCTTCTCTCTGCGATATATGTATGCCACACATTCCTAAGTTGTCTAGTATAAGGGTGCCACGTTTAACCCCCTCCACCTCTCCATAAGAACATAAGAAAATAACAGTGCTGGGCACGCGATCCAAAAATAGGTGGTCCACTACCGCTATTCCGCGATCAAAAATTTGGCGTTCCACGATCGCGATTCCGCGATCGCGGAATATTTATTTAAGTTTGAATTAAAATTCCGCGATCGTTTTTTCCGCGATCGGTAATCGCGATCAATAAATTTTTTTAGTTCAACTACTATTGGTTATGTGTTAAGTTAAGCTGTTAGCACTACGTTGCTTACTGAAGTTAGTTTCTTCCGGGGAAGGCGGCAAAAACGGCGTTAGCGTGGAGAACGAGATGTGCTATGATGAGTCTTCGACCTGTTGTTTACATTCTAACCTATTGCTCTAACCGAAAATGTACACGGGAGAGGCGCGTTAAAAGTTGTAAAATTCAGGAAATAAGTTTTTTCTATGTAGGCTAGGTGAGGTGAGTTTCGAATTCAAGTTAGAACTTGACATTTAGCGTTTGCTAAGAGCGGGGAAGTCAGCGACTTTACTGTGGAACAGTTCAGAGCTGACTGATCAGCCCGCGGGCGGCCAGCAGCAGGCGCGTCAGGTAACAGAACAGCTGGCTGGTCAACCCAACCCCGCGCGGTAGCGTGGGATTTTTTTTTTTTTTCAAGTCAAAATTTTGGATCGTGGACTAAAAATCGCGGAATTAAAGGCAAAAAAAAATTCCACGATCACAATCGCGATCGCGGAATTAATTCAAATTTAATAAAAATTCCGCGATCGATTTTTGGTAGTCCACGATCGCGGAATCGCGGACTATAATTCCGCGACGCCCAGCACTGGAAAATAAGGAAACTCCCACTCCACTATTCATTCCTTTACTTTCTATAGACATACCAAATTCAACTTTTTACACACACTTACATTGCTTCAAATATCCGTCTTATTCATACTAGTAGTTTCTCTTGAATAACTCCTTGAATCTCCACTGTTTGGTTTCTAAATCTCTGCCCATCATTCCTCTATGCTCATGTCTCTCTTGTAGCTATATATCAGCGTTGGCACTTATGCTATCATGTACTGTCTTCTTCATCTTCATATTACCTTGTCCAAACTTTCATCATATGCCCTAAAGTTCCTACAACTTTTCACCCTTGTAGTACTTTACCCTCCATGCTTCCTATGCGCCAGTCAGGGTGGCAAGGTTGGTAGAGACGTGACCTCGCAATGTGCAGCGTCCCTGTGCATTCGGTCAGCGGTTCGAGTCCGCCTAGTTCGTGCTGACGTGGCGGCGCTTTGTATAGTCAATAACCTTGTAGTTGGTACTTGCAAAGTGTCTAGATAGGATGAAAATCTTATCTTATCTTATGCTTCCTATGCATAAAACCAAACCATGATATTTAAATTAATTCATCTCTTTCATTACTTGTCCATTTATCTTAGTTTTACGTTGCTTCTCACATTCTGTCTGCACTCTATGTGGTTTTCCAAATTTAATTACATCCTGCTTTTCCCTTTCAAAAACCATCTCTTCTAATTTCTACTTCCAATAGGTAAAAATGGGGGCATACGCTAAGCTGCCTGTGGCTTCGGTGCTCATCTCCGTCATATTAGCCTTTGAGCCTGTGGTGGGTAGACATTTGTTACCCCCCGGAACACAGGGCTAGTGTGACATCCGGATTACCACAGTTACCTTCCCCAGGTACCCATTTATCGACCAACCCTGTAAGGAAGGATGAACAGCTGGTTGGGCTGGCCACCGACTTGCCCTGGCCCAGATTCGAACCAGACCCGCAGATTCATATCAGTTGGAATCAGTGCAGAGAAGGATGACCAAAATTATACAAGGGATGCGTAACTTTAGTTATGAGAAGAGATTGAAGTTATTAAAGTTACACTCACTCGAGAGATGCAGAGTAAGGGGCGATCTGATAGAAGTTTTTAAGTGGATAAAGGGATTTAATAAAGGAGAGGTAGGAAAAGTTCTTACGGCTATTAACCAGGGTAGAACAAGAAGTAACGGAATCAAGCTGGAAGGGCGTAGATTTAGAAAGGAAATAGGGAAAAACTGGTTCACAAATAGGGTGGTGAATGATTGGAATGGTCTCAGTAGACAGGTAGTTAGTGCGGAGTCATTGGGGAGCTTTAAAGAGGGGCTGGATAAGTTCATGGGTGGGGATGGAAGGTGGATGTAGGTACTGTTACGTGACAGGAACTACCACGTGTAAGCCTCGCGGCCTCTTGTAGCTTCCTTATTTTCTTATGTTCTTATGATTCGTAGCCAGGCGTGCATAGCCACTACACCACGGAGGCGACAATAGACAGTATTAAATTCCTTTACCAATTCTTGCAAGCCCATTGAATTTTTTTTATTTTTTTTTATGTCAATTTAATGAACTGTAGAGTAAGATAGCCATGTGTCCACACAGCTTTGGCAAATAATTATGTGGTTAGAACACTCCAGATCCAAAGCTGCACCAACAGACTACTCCTATAAACCCACATCAGGCTATGTGGCACTTTTTCCGTAACTATACTTGTACCACGACACTACATACATTCCTCGCTTCCCAAACTGGGGTCCATGCCATCAGCCAGGCACCCTCCTCCTCATAATGATGTCTCCTATTTGAATATAAATATACCTATTCTGTCAACCTGATTAATAAACATACAGTTAGTAGTCCATCACAGAAAACATCTCAGCCCTACATTGTCCCATCAGCCTCTCAATTTTGTCCTAGTTTTGACATGCATTATGATTTATAATGATCATTGCCAACTATTAGAGCAGAGTCTTCTACACTATAAGACCTCTTTCAATAATCTGCTATAACCAAGACGTCTTGAATAACAGATTCAGACCGTAAAATATTATCTTTATTTAAAATGTGAAGTTTTATACAATCGTTAATGGAGTCAATGGTTACAACAACAGCAAGACAATGTTATGTTACACAATGTTATGAAAAATATGTATATAGCATAACTCATACCATGTGGCATATAGTGAAAGTCTTGTTGCCATGGTCCTAACTCTAGATTATGCCAGGCAGAAAATGCTGGTGACTTGGACTTTTTTTTGTTTATTATATTAAAGACAATAATAATTTTTGCCTCAATCTTATTCCAGACATTCAGCCTTAAGATGCCTCTGCAATTTCAAATAAGCCATGTTTATGTAAATCATGGAAATTAGAAATTCAAGTCAAGGGATTGTAATGACATTGGGGCTGCTGAGTGGTCTGGATGAAATCAAACATTTGGAATAAAACTACAATAACGTAAAAACAATAATCAAATGTAGACACAAAGGAACACCTCGGCTCAATTAACAAAAAAATAGATTTATGCTTGTGACTGTCTTGTACGTATCATCAAATAACTTGAATCTCCATATTAAAATAAATACTGAATATAGTAACTAATTGTGCATATATTGTTGTGAATCTGCAAAAAGCTGTTCATTTGTGTAATTTTGTTTTGAATGGTTTTGCCACACAGCGAAAGAAGTCAATACTATAAAACATGACGCTTACTTACCATGACTTGAGCCAGACATCCTACCACCGATTCCAGTCACTTGGTGTTGTATGGCGTGGTTGTATCTGTTCTTCATCTGTGTTGGTTCAAGTAACAATGTATCAGCAGGCAAGGTGCAGGAGTACAATAAGAGCTGCTACTTTATGTGACACTGAACATCACTCACAAGGCATCAAGGACACACTGCCACGGCTCTCCCTGTGGTGTGACCTGCAATGTGGTTGTCAACTATTTGCCTGAATGCTTGATGAGGCATATAATATAGCTTAAATCAACATGTGATGAGAAAATGATGCCTATATCAATTTATACATCAAAATAGATTTCTTTATGTGTAGCTTTCTGATACTTATCATGAAAAAATGGTACATACCCTACCATGGCAAATTTGCATCAGTGTATACTGGTATCTGCCATTGAAGCAACAGGTCAAACAAGATATTAAGAATGAGAACAGTAACTAAAACTTGCTTTGGTAATATAATTTGCAAACACAATCTATCCCATCGTTGATGACGTGCATATATATGGTTATCAAATAACAAAAATGAAAATTTACGGCTGCATTAACATTTAATCTATAAGAATACAATTGAGGTTAAAATTCCAGCCAAATGGGATCAAAAGACCAAAATATAAGATAGCGGTCCAAAGTAAAACATGAATCTTCACCGTCTGTGTGACAACGTTAAAAGTCAATTAATCAAATCCTGTAGACGTGAAAGTCTTGAAATCGTAGGATGAAAGTAGACAATGAAGTTTCTTGGCAGCATTTCAGGCAAGTGTTAGAAGGCAAAGGAGATTCCAGTACAACTCATGCAAATAATAACTTCATGAAACTCTGGATTAAATGCAGTAGGTAGAGAATAACCTATTATATGCACAACAATAAGAAAAAATCCTGCATAAGCAAGGTAATACATATTCAAAAACATGCTTGCAGGAGTTCTATCGCCAAGCGATCAGCTTTGACAAAACTAAATCGAGATCATGTGCGGTAAATACAAATCACCCCAACACCTTGTGGCACCTCGTCACGTGGACCTCACGAGCGGCGTGACTGAATCATTCAACAGCATGACTTACAAACACTAGTTCTGTTCTGTTTGTATATTATGTTTGAGTTTTCACCCCCAAACACACACACACACACACATAGAATCAGTCCTAACTCATTTTGCTGGTAAACAAGAATTATGCTGCTTTCAATGACAATCAGCTTGCATAGAAAAATATGCCTGGAAATATTTCAACAGGACATACATGGAACAAGGTTCTATTGAAAATAAAAATGTATAATTTGTAAACAATTATCATGGTCATACTACATTTCATTGGTGGGTGAAGCAATCCCCCAAAAGAAACATTTCCCTGTCATCAGTATTGCTATGTGGAACCCTTCTCTGCTGACTGACTCAAAGGAAACGAGAGTTACATGTATATGAATAAGAGGGATTTCCACCTAACATAATATTCATGAATAACTTCTCACTTGTGTACAAAAATAAAAGTGCTTCAGTCTTATGCAGTTCATTTCTCAACTTGTCATTTATGCATCACCAAAATATCTTTAAAAGTAAGTACATACTAAATATTTCTCTTACTTAAGTCTTAGATGAATGATAATTTACCTAAAGAATGTGGCATACGGACTTCAAATCACAATTATTAATCGTGAAGAACTTAAACCATTTTTGTGCCAAAAAATCATCATTAATATACAGTTCAAATTTACAGATTACTAATGTGAGTGCAACAGCACAAAGGATGGAAAGAGTCCTCAGATTTATGACTTGACAACTTGGCTTCGCCTTCTCAACGATACAAGAATGGACACTTTTTTGCTTTCCACATTGCAGAAAGACTCCCAGCTTGCACACTGCCTTGCCTCTGCACTCTGTACAGGGTTCATAAATACAGGCTCAGGTTTATATTACTGAGTTGGAATTGTAAATGATTTGTATGAAAGTATCATATATCTGAGTATACATCTTATTTAAAACTGAATTTGCTTTAATCATGATCAGTACAATCTTTGGAAAGTTTCAAATAATTCCTACCTATGCAGTGACATGCGTCTGTATATATAACATATGAAAAACCTTTGAAAATATACTACTGACAGGGCTACATGATAGGTGCATTAATTTCATAATTTAATACAATGTATTTAAAAATTTAATATGGAAGATATTTTCTTATGCTATATATTTACATCAATTACAAAAACAATTGTGTCTCTTTTATTTAATATCTGTTTATCCTAACCTATCAATATCTAGTTTACTTTAAAGCTTACTTTGTTGCTGAAAATTACAGTATGATTGCATAATGATAACGTTATTGGGTATAAAATTCAACACTGCCAAAAATTGAACTAAGTCTGAAAAAATAAAAAATAAAGCTGCAGTATAATCTAAAGTTGATATTTACTATACAAATACTGTACAAATTCCTAAATGATAAAACAGCTAAATATATCCTACTGATTCACATACAGAGATGAATAAAACCAAATATACACGAGCAATGGTTAATACACGTCCTAGAGATGGGTGATGCGAGATAGCTTTGAAGGAATTACATTGCATAGAAAATTTACTTAGTTCATAGGTAAGAAAAAGTTTGATGCACATTAGGACTGAATACTCCTATAAATGACCACCAGTCTCGGCAGCAGAACCTGACCCTCCCGCCACTCGTAGGGAGAACAACATAAAGATCTCTGTTAATGTTTGTATCAAGATAATGTGAAGGTACAAACATCTCTACAGGAATGACTATACTCTGTTTTTTTTAACGAGGTGAAAAATCTTGACCCCTTGCTGCTTACTGACTGATATTTGATGCCAGGAGAAGGGATTACTACGGTTCTTACAAATTTCAGCTGTACGTCATTTGATAATAGTTAACCATATTATCAGGTAAACATAGGCATAACTTTAAGCATGAGACCTTAAGATAGAATGGAATTTTGCCTCGTTAAAAAAAAATAGACTATAGTGTGTATCTCGGTTTGTTGAGTCTAATCAGCGGTAAAGAGCCTGCTCCTCGGACTGGGTTATGTCTGCGTCTATGTTACACTCACCTATAGGCTTATTAGAAAATCACAGAATAATTATGAGACTAATAACTGTCTCAAACTCACATAGTATCATTACAGCATGAGTCATTGAATACACTACATATCACTGAGTTACAGATGTCTGAAAAAATAGTATGAGTTAAAAAAATAATATAAATGCAGTTCTTCCATTGAAAATTATGCCTCATGAATATCCTACGGAAAAAAATCCATCCCGTGAGCATCAGTACGCCAGCGAGTCTCGGCCCGTCCCTCGCGGCGCGGCATCAGGGCCTCGCCACCACCTTGGCCTGGCAGGACACCACCACCACTACCTCGGCCACACCTCTACCATCACCTGCACCCACTACTTACTTACTGTATACGCTACAACCTTCATATAACAAACTAACACATCTCTGATACGTTCGCCCTAACTTAGGATTTCTTCATAAGTATTTCTGTACTAATTTGCTTTAAGTTTTTTTTTCAATGATATTTCAGGTAGCCAAGTAATGTACAGTGTTGAAGTCGAGCACATTTGATAATAACTGATGTAATGTTTATCTTATGGTCTTCTGCAATGATATGATATACTGTACTCTCAAATAATTCATGATTCTTATCTTGAAGTGAAACTCACCAAATTAGGTTATGCTATGATATACTTTTGAATTTTGAGTTACAACATCTGATTGTCTTCAAGAGTGATGGAGTTCGTGGTGGTTGTGAGTCAGGGCGAACCTATCAAAGACGCCGAACTTGTCTCACTGAGTAGCACCGTGACTTGACATGACGGCTGGCTTCATAACATTACCTGCAGTGCTTGCAACGACAGGGAATTGTTTCTGTGTATCAAATCAAACAACTTCATCCTATCCTGAGCTGTTATCGCCCAGGGGGAATGATTATTTGTCAAGTTACCTTCTGTATGTAATTCTTAAACTCTTGTTTGACATCTAGACTTCAAGTTGTGTGTAAAATTTAACACCAAGGAAAACTTGAGCTCAAGGTAAAGATCCCATTTAGTGGCAAATAATTTTTGTTTAGTGAAAAAACCTACATAAGTTGATTCAATACATTTACCATACACATAAATAAATGTAAAATAAACTCTGTTTAGGAAACAGTACAAGACATGCCCTGTCTTCACAACATAATGGATGAGAATATCAAATCCCCCTGTTTGATTTAATTAATCAATTCCCTTTTGCAATGCACTTTGAATACGACATTACTTTCACTGTTTCAGTAAAATGGACTACTTTTATGTGAATACACTAAATTAGATAACATTTTCTTTTTGTACTGTTTCAAATTACTCTTTTCATGAAAAAAATTCTTTTAGAGACAATCTGCAAACTTTCTAAAAACAGCAGCAGCCATTGACTTACTGAAACTCCAACCTTGCACATTCACACCTTTTTCTAGGGCAGTGTGTACCTATTTGTGGTTATTGCCTTGTCATGCAGGCTACCACCTGCTGCCTCACTACCCTTATCATCTGTCTTCTCCAGTCACTTCTATTTCATCTACTGCTGGGAGGGAAGTATCGAGCGACCTCTTCCTGTTGAAGTGAAACAGAAGATTAGAATGACATCCTCACCTCATCAGTAAGATCAGGATTGCAGTTTCCTGATGCATGTATAGAAATTGTTGTAACCAATGCTTTCAATACTACAAAGTGCTAGGCTTATTAAGTACTTTGTCAATTCTTTCCATGCATCAAGGAGCTTCAGTGCCATGATACACACAATGCAAAATGCTTTTTGATATATCCGTTTCCATTTCCCTTAACAGCCTAACAAATATACATCATGACGTATGCAATCAAATAAACAATATCATTAATAATTGATGCATTAAATTCAGGCAACTTTATAATCAGGCAATTTCATAATATAAACATATCATAAAAATAATAACATAATGAAACACAATAAAGAAGTGCCTGGCAGCAAAGCCGAGTCTAAGGCCAACACACAACAATCTGTTTAAGGTAAGTATGAGTTAGCTTGAAGAATCATATGAAGCTAAACACCCAACAGCAACAACACTAACACTCGGGGCATGTTGGTGTTTTAGGTTTGTGATGATATTATCGATCTATTAGTGGAAGGTTTTTATGAGGAAGAAAGGCGTGTGTGAGCGTGGGTAGAGAAGAGGCTACACTGGTTTATGGAGATCAGAGACAGAAGGAAGTGAGTCAAATTACTGTTTGCAGATGATACAACACTTGTTACAGATGACAAGGAGAAACTATAAAGTAGTTACAGAGTTTGGAAGGATGTAACAGATAAAAGTTTAAAGTATATGTAGCCAAGAGTAAGTGATGAGATGTAGTAGGGAAGGAAGTATAAGAGTCGCCGAAATAGTATATTGGATGATAAATGGCAAGTACAGTATATAACAAAAAGTTCCAATCTTTAGGAGTGGACACTGATGCAGGGGTGGGTATGGAGGCCGAGGTGAACCACATACACTTGTTGCATAGGGCTCAGAATGTGATGTAAGTTGAAAAATGTATGAGGTATTTTTCCCATTTTATTTACTATTATTTGGGTATTATTATTATTTCAGTATTATTATTTCAGGTATTTGAGTTCCCTGCCCTGTGTTTGTACTGCCCGTCATATTTAGGAGAAGGCTTTATGTATGAAAACTGAAATTAATCTAGACATGTAATAACTTCTTATGATGCAAGAAGTCCAGCACCATATTTCTTATTGTAAAATGTATGCAGTGTCTGGTGAGATGAAAGATTTACATTCTAGTTATTACTCAAGAGTATGTACATACATGTAAAAAAAAAACTACCAATACTTCCTGTGAAAAATAGATAATGAAGCTGCTCAGCGTTCAGGTTCTGGAAAGTAAAGGTCTCGGGGCTGGTCTGTGTGAGGATTGGTATGGATGTGTTGAGCAGCAGAAGGAATGTCTTGTCAAAGTAAAGTACATGATAAACTTGTCAAATAAAAATCATTGTCCTGTGTACTCTGTGGCCACCTCAGTCTTCTCTTTTGTTGTGTTCTCCATGAGATAAAGTAGTCATCTATCTATTCTGGCTCACTCTTGTCTACCTTGACATGCCTCAGACTAGAAGGAAATAGTGCACAGCAGATTTCTTTCTTGAGAAAACCGTGAGAAATTCAATCGGAGGAGAACAGACAAGCATTATAAATGATCATAACCCGAGGTGGGCACCTGTCCATTACTCCGTTACTAACAAAGTTACATTTTTGAGTTACATAGTAATGATCTCGTTACTTTTTTTAGGCAACGAACCTAGCAACTTGTGTTACTTTTTTGCTGCGTTACTCCGTTGTCCGCTACATTTTGCATCATGTGCTGAATTTCAAACTTGTATCGACTTGTCAGTGGCATCACTGTCGGCGCTGCAGCCCTATTGTCTATTGGCCATTGGAATATCCAATAGACAATGGCGTGCGCCAGTACAGACAGCAGCGTGCTGCCGGCATGCCCAGTTGCGGGAAGCACATGCACGCGTCCGGCTGCCTCACGGCCTCAGTGCCTGCCTGTTCAATGTCCAGTGTCAATGTTCAGTCATGAAGACAGCACACGTTCATGCCGGCACTGCCCACTAAGGCTATTATGGACCAGATCGACAAAGATATTGCTGCTGCTGCCAGCTGTAACGTTGAGTTGGAGAAGCTCCCTGAGCCGGGACACCCTCGGGGCCACCTGGAGAAGTACTTTGCTTTCCAGTTTATGGAGGATAACAATGCCGTATTCTCATGTGCATTGTGCCAAACGAAGGACGTCATCGTCACGGGGCACAGGAGCCATTTTACACATCCATGTAACGCAGTAACGGAGTAACGGTAACTTGCGTTACATATTCTGCTGATGTAGTGGAGTAACGAGCAACGTTATTCAATTTCTGAGCAACAAAGTAACGAAGTTACATTTTGGAGTAACAATGCCCACCTTTGAGCATAACTATGGGTAAAACCTAATGGTGAATATTGTGGAGCATCTAGTGGAGTTTATTGGGATGGTGTAGATAAAGCAATAGTGTGTATCCAAAAAGTGTTTCCATACCAGTCTGTGTGTTGTGGGTAGTGGCGTACCCAGAAAGTTGAGAAGTGGGGAGTTTATCACAATTGGTAAGTTATGGTCTAGTCTAGTGTCAACAGAAGAGATGTCAGTCAGTGGTCTGCTGGATTACAATTGTGTCACATTTATGAAAATTATGAAATACAGATGTGTTAAGATCATTCATATCGAGGAATAATGGCACAGTCGATGCTGCTTGGCATTCAAAGCTTTACATACACAAGGTACAAGATGCCACTTCACAAACACAAATCACAAAAGACTCACATTATTTTACTGAACATGCATCCTTGTAATAAAAATCACACTTAATTAATTAAACATAATAATGCTGTATGATAAAAAATAAATAATGCATTAACATGCATAAATCTATTGAAAAGTAGCAAACAATCACATAGACAGTCATTGCTTCAGTTTATCACACATAAAAACAATATTAGTGGACAAACTACGATGTCTAGATCAATACTACACCACAAGGAGCAACAGGGGCGTGCAGTGCGGGGCGCAGTGTGGAGGAGAGACGTAAGCTGCCCAGTGCCACCACCACCTTAACCCATACCTTTCAAAGTAGAACTCATACGAACCCGGCGCCGAGTGGGATCGTCCTGAGCGTGCAAACTGTTCTTTGTACATTATGTTCATCTTGAAAGGGTTCTGGAAGCTGTGTTTCTTGAGCATACACTTGATGAGGATGAGAGTCTCCAGCTTGGGGATGGAACGCACGCAGCTCTGCACTTCCTCCTCCGTCACTTCAATCAAGATGCAGTTTTCTTCCTCGGTGGGCAGTGGGTACTGAGAGCCGGCGGTGATCCAAGGGTGCTCCTGCCACAGGGAACCACCAAGGTCACTACATGAACATTACAGTTTGAAAGATGATGTGGTGTGATGTTCAAATGTATGTGACATGTGTTGCCTCAAGTTTGATGACATGCATGACTGATTTGTTGAAATTATTGAAGATATATGTACAGAAATCATAAGATGGGTAAAATAAGTGCCAACTTTCATGGAATTGTTTTGTATATTTAGGATGTCTGAAATACTGTATAAGTTAAAGAAGTATTTACAGGAAAAAATTGCTCTGGGTTTTGTGCCATTCTACATATTTGGGAGGGGCCTTTTGTATGAAATAATATATTAACAAATGAAAATTAAATAAGTAAATAAAAAGATGTATAAATATTATAATTATTGTCAAAGACAGAGGCTAAACACACCTTAATATCTGGCAGTGTTATTCTAAGAGCTGGATTCTTCTCCAGCATCAGAGCTATCAAGTCCTTCAGATCATCGGATATAAACGGCGCAGGAGGGAATATGAGCTCTGCGTTTCGGATCTTGTCGTAGAGCACAACAATGTTATCGTCGTGGAAGGGAAGCTTGCCGTACACAAAGGCATATAGGGTGATGCCCATTGCCCAGATGTCTGCTGCCTGAAAGATAACAGTTATTCAAAGTTAGTGCAAAAAAAATAATCCAAGCTGTAAAATATGAAGTAGTAATTAGGAAACAAACATGATCACCATCACTGTAAATGCATTTATGTTCAATAACCTATATATAGTTGCCGCATGTTAAGCTGGCGAAAATGGGGCCCCTTCCCTCCCCCCCGTCGAACGCACGGGATTGGCTGAGGTGTTGGGTGAGAATGCCTTACTCCCTAGTTCCGCCTTAAAGCTTCAACACCCAACACCTCAGCCAATCCCGTGCGTTCGAAAAGGAGGAGTGAGGGGGCCTAATTTTTGCCAGTTTTACGTGCAGTGACTACGTGTTGTCACTTGAAAATATGGAAAACTCTGTTGGGTAGATATGACAACAAAATCTAAATCAAAGAAGCATCAGCAGGCCTTGGAAATGGTATGACAGCTTCACATGACTCACTTTTCCGGAGTACTTGTGCCTGCTGGTGGAGAGTGCCTCGGGGGCCATGAAGGCCGGGGTGCCCGCCGTGTTGGTGAGGAAGGCGTCTTTGCCGTCAAACTCGTTGCACACGCCAAAGTCTGCAATCTTGATGTGGCCGTTGTCCCCCAACAGAAGGTTTGACGGCTTGATGTCCCGGTGGATGATCTTCTGGTAGTGTACTGGAAAGTGAGACGGTTCTTGAGGGTAAGCAAAATACATAGGGTAAACAATAAGAGTGTGATATCATGAGCCATTAGATGTTTTATTTTAGTAGTTTTTCTCTAAATTAAAAAAAAAAAAAAATTCTTGGAAATTCTCTGTTCACTTGAAACAGAATATGTAAGTCTCTCATGAGCAAAAATTTTCCAAGTCAGTTAACATTTCATGAAATTTTTGTTTCATCATTGCAATAAAAAACATTGAAAACATGTATCAATAACAGCTGAAGATTTATAACAACACTTCAAAAGATTGTATCAGGAAGCATGACATTCAAATAAAACATTCATATCAAATAGTAAATGAAGTTGGATATGAAAATCCCTGCTTGGTGATGCTGCATTATACCAATGAGGAGAGTGTATACGTATGTATATAATCATTGGTTCACATTCCTCCCACAGTTCCCGATGCTTACAGTACTCAATGCCGAGCACCACGTCCCTGAAGAAGCCCCACGCCTGCTCCTCCCCCAGCGGCGTCTCCGTCGGGATCTCCATCACCTCACCCTTCTCCAAAAGTTCAAACACTGAAATAAGAACATAAGAACATAAGAAAATAAGGAAGCTACAATAGGCTGCGAGACCTACACTTGGTAGTTCCTGAAATATTTTGTAATGTGTGTAAAGAATGTTTTGAGTTCAGTATGATGTGGGAAACATAAAGGCTAGTAAGGGTAAGGGACAAACATGAAGGTTTGTGAAAAATGCCACAAGCATATCTAAATGTTTGTCACAAATTAGTATCATATACATAGACAGGCCACAAACATCTACCTACTTCAGTGGTTCCCAAACTAGTTTTCTTTTGATAGTTCAAGAGGACCATAAGAATTTTGTAAAAACTAAATAAACAAATCAATAAATACACAGCTAGGAATTTCATTGAATATGATATGCACCTAAAAAGCCTACAGGCACTCTAGGCAAAACACGTAGAAAGAAAGATAAATGTATTCTTTACTCCATGACTTCTGGTGTATATATTTTCCAGAAAGCATTTGACACATCACAAAAATTGACAAAGAATCAACTACCGTAGATAACAGTGAAGTCGCCACCTGCAGTGAAGTCGCCAGGCGCCAAATATTACGAATTATAGCATCACTATTGATTTTTATGTGCCACTGAAGATGTTACACAGTAGTTTATATCATGATTGTATAATCTACCCTGTTTCAGCGTTGTTTTATGCTTTGTATCTGCAAATATAACTGTGGCGCATTTTGCTTCTCACGTTTTTCTTCGCGCGATGACAGACAGTAAACAGTAGCTTTTCAGGCGACAGGACGCAGACTTGCCAGATCTTTCAAACTTGAATAAATTTATTTTCATGTTGGCAGAGGAATTTTTATATATCCAAGCATCTTCTGCAGCTAATATATATATAGACTTGTTTTACTTTACCTCTAATTTCCCTGAATTCCCCAGAGTGGCAACTCAACTGTTGGGTTAAAATACTAGCTGGCGACTTTACTGTAGTAGGTATAGTGAGGTCGCCACTCGGTTTTATTTTTGTAATTTGTTCATTTATAGCCCTAATATGACACAGATGAAGACACAAAATGACACAGACTTTCCAGATAGACCCTTCTAACTTTCCTGAAATCATGGATGTACAAATGTAAGTATTAACGCCACCACACGTCTGTAAATAACAAAGAAACGTAGAACTGGCGACTTCACTGTTATCTACGGTAGTAACTGAGAGGAATAGAATCCACTTTAGGGTAGTGAGAACTTAACTAAATCCACATAAATTTATGATAATCCACATGGTATTTTCTTTTCTTGTGAATCAACTACTTAGTATACAGATACTATTGTTGGATGAAGTGATAAATGTTACTGGAGATTTACGCACCCATGTAAAAGTTGTGATAAATGTTACTGGAGATTAACGCACCCTCTTGTGAATCAACTACTTATACAGAGAGACTATTGTTGGATGAAGTGATAAATGTTACTGGAGATTTACGCACTCATGTAAAAGTTGTGATAAATGTTACTGGAGATTTACGCACCCATGTAAAAGTTGTCCTCGGCCGGGTCATTGAGGACTTCCACCAGCTTGACAACGTTGGGGTGGATCAGCTTTTTCAGGATGGCAATCTCTCGGTGCACTCGGTCCAGCGGGTTCTCCATGGGCCGCCCTCCGGAGGCCCGCGGGGGTGGCAGCCGTCCCTTCACTGCAGGATGAACACACGTGGTATTGGTGGGATTCTGTGATGCAGTAAGTGGTGCAGCGTTTACCTGAATACTACTCTTTTCCGTGATTAATGGCTATATTACTGCTGGGTTATACATAGGGTTCGTGCTCCTGCTTATACTTGAGTTGTCTTCTAAATTGTTTAATTGGATGGCACTCAAGATTGTCTTTTTTAATGTAAATGCAGACAGAGTGCCAAAATGTAGAGAAGACAAAAGGCACTGACAATACTAAGTTACTAAGTGATGAATTAATCTAAATTTGTCAACACTACAATCATAATGATCTTCAATAATATGAAATCATCATCTAAATACGTAAATACATATCCTCTAAATTAACATCTGAAATAAATATGATAAATATGTGATTGTTATCTGTACTACTTAAGTGTCTTTTACTAATCAAGACTTCTTTTTAACCTCATCTAAAATACAGTGTTATCATGGGTAACAGTAACTAAACACTCTAGACAACGACTAAACACAACAAACAACAAATCTAACACCATAGTATGTATAACAAAAACCATGTTCAATATACGTACATTATTCTATATATATGTACTGTATATGCGCGTCCATGTAGTATTCTGCACACATACTTATTGATAATACTTAATACCAGTTGAGGTAGTAGGTGTGGCTGGGTGTGAGGTGCAGGTCTCTCAGCAGTGGTGGCCAAGCTATGTGGTGTACGTGGTGGCATGGACAGTACCTACACGCCTACTTACCTCGACAGTACCTACACGCCTACTTACCTCGGGTGGTGGGCGGCGAATAACTGTCCATGCGGTGTCGGGGGCTGAGGGAGCGGACGTGGCGTGAGGCCTCGGTCTCTGCGCCAATGGTCCAGGATCGGCCTGACCACCACACACACCACCACATCGACACCAACAGAAAATAATAAATCAAACAATAACGATGAGGAAGTGAGGCGGGTTTCATGCAGACAGCCACAGACATGCCGGTGCTGGTGTGCTCAGACCTGTGTGCCATGGACATGACTATACCTAAGTGCCACTCAAGCTAACATCCAGGTGGTGATGACAGTGCTGGTCAAGAGGGACAAAGGTTGTGGCGTGTGCTGCTCCACCGGCATGCAAACCTGGACAACACAGATCCCTTTCCTCCGCACACTTACAGGACAACTTGCTGCCTCCAACACAACCACTAGCAAACAATGTGATATAAATGAATAATCAATGAAAATATAATATCAAAGCTTTTGGACTAGGTGTGTGTGCTATGGAACTCCAAAAGTCAATATTAAAAAGAAGTACGTATAAGAAAGAATTCTAGATAAGTTTGTGCTGTATGTATGAATGTCTTTCATCTAAAAAAATTCAAATTCACTGAGCCTAAAAACATTAAGTAACAGAACCATTAAGACACTGAATGACGTGCCAGTAATGTGATTGATGTGCAGCCCAATAACAATGTCACCGGGCAGCCATGAACGGCAAAAGTATAATTACTGCATCACGTGTACTGCACCGCAATCTAATTCTGAAGATCAACTTTTTCTGGGTCTTGTTATTCATGAACAAACCTGATTGACTAGGTAGCAAATAAGTAAATGGGTTAATGATAATTTTCACAACTGTTGAAACTGCAAAGTATGGATATGAATTAAATATTTGGGAAACATTTTGATTCTAACTTTCACAGTAGCCTTTGGGTGCCTTTGGAATACTTTGGATATGTGAGTAGCACAAAGGAGTGGTCATTTATAGATGCTTGAGTACAGATGTCATTACAAAGCATACAGTTATTCTATTGAGTGATAGGATTGTTGAGAAATCCCTTAATGGAGATCCAAACAAAGGAATCAAGTGGAGTGCAAATGTTTCAAATGTTTTGACTACAAAATAACTTGCATTCTGCAGATGGAAAAGGGCGCCCTGGCAGTACTCATGAATGTTTGAAGATTTCAACTTGCATCACTAAGAAGATAGGCATAGACCCTCAGCCTAAAAATGCAGTCCACTACAGCTCATGACACCCTAGCCAGTCCCTTCTAAACCATGCTTTCTAGGATAAACATATCAGTGTAGTGAACCAAGAAATTGTGATCTTGAGTAACTTATGATTCATTCCCAGCATACTGCATGACCAGCAGGCAATAAGAGTGATAGAAAAATTCCAAGATAAAAGAAATTTCAGAGCAAAAATATGCAGGAAAAGCATAGGAAATATGAGTTAATAAAATTTAGATTTTTATCATCATTATTCTGCCTTGAGTTTTCTTTGCTATCACAATATATATATATATATATATATATATATATATATATATATATATTATATATATATATATATATATATATATATATATATATATATATATATACACACCCAAGAAAGCAAAAAATTCATGAGATTATTTCCAAAAGGAATAAGTCAGTGTTTTCACAATGTGACAGGACTGACAGGCAGCCTGAGGTGTGAGGTGTGAGGAGCACATAGGTACTGTGTGTCTCTGTCTGTGCCGCAGTGCCGGGCCGAGGCAGGTGTGCGCAGGTGTGTGGAGTGTCAGGGTTCAGGAACAAGCTACACAGCCTCACCAGCATGGCTCTTCACAGCACGAGGACAAACATTCATGCTTTCATCACATCTCTGTATTAAGCTTGTCTGCTCAGTGTTACCAGCTTCACACTACCTTTCTACGTGTCCTACTGATGCTTAACTATAGAGTTAAAAAAAGTACCACACATCTGGCTAGATACATGAGTAGCGTCATGTTAAATATATTCAAAAAAGATATTCACTTCATCATCTTGATTTACAAGACCTAATCATCAATTTTCAGCGAACAAATATAATTTAGAACCTATTTAGGATTGGAGAATTCATTATCTAATTTTCAGTTCGTTTTGGAAACTAATTCAATACTAACAAATGAACTTTAGCAGCTACCACTGGTCAATGGTTTTGGAGGTTTCAGATTAATACCATAGTGAAGAAACATTCTACATTTTCAGTTTTGTCATATGAAAAAATCTAAGATTTCAATGGTTTATCATTGAAATCCACAAATTAGGACAATCTTTAGGAGTAGGCAGCCTGCTTGTTGTTGCGGGTTTTTCTCCATAACTGTATGAGTCTCTTTATGAATAAAGAATGCATTTTGTCAAAAAAGTATTTGCGTACACAAAAATTTTGTTCCATACGCATTCGGTCTGTTGGTCCTTTGTCTCCATACACAGCAAGGTCTTTTGTCTCCATACACAGCAAGGTCTTTTGTCTCCATACACAGCAAGGTCTTTTGTCTCCATACACAGCAAGGTCTTTTGTCTCCATACACAGCAAGGTCTTTTGTCTCCATACACAGCAAGGTCTTTTGTCTCCATACACAGCAAGGTCTTTTGTCTCCATACACAGCAAGGTCTTTTATCTCCATACACAGCAAGGTCTTTTGTCTCCATACACAGCAAGGTCTTTTGTCTCCATACACAGCAAGGTCTTTTGTCTCCATACACAGCAAGGTCTCCTATTTGACGGGTTCAGATTTGACAAATGTGTCGGGGGTTCCCAATCAACACTCCCCTGTACGTACATCAATACGTACATACATGCTCCAAGGATGGTGCTACGTCATTTATTTCATGTATCTGATGATAATTGATGCTGACGATGAAGTAATGGAGGATGTTGATGACGTGACCAGCATAATAAATGAGCTTCACTTTTAGTCATGATCACGTTGAGGGAAGAGAGGTCACTGCACGGCGGGGTGAGGGTCGTGGTGTGGCAGGCGGCGTCACGTCCAAGACTCCTCTCACCCACACACCTTATTAATCAAGCGATGAAGATTAAGAAAATATTTATTGGCTCACCTTTATCTTATCTCTGGGTGTCTGATAATGACTGATGGAAAAATAAAATGTCTTAAGCCACCAAATAAGCAAAAAGGGTTCACTCTCCGAGGGCTCTGATACCGATTTGCATTTTTCCGATTGCTCATATTTTTTGCCTTTGATGAAATAGTTGCCAAATGCGAGACCTTATTGTATTTGAAAACAGCAATTAAACACATAAAACTTATATCCTTTAAAATTTGGTGCATCTAAAACACACATTATCAAGAAAAGATACATGGAGGGATTAAAAAACATTGCACATTAATTTGTAACCTGCATTAATGTAGTCAATACTTGATTCCTGGCCATTTATCTTGAATGGCACATAATAATCCTCATTCTGTATCCAAACCAAATCTTAACAAGCCATTTAGACTTCAGGAAAAAGATGATATTTCAAGTGGATGACTGCATAGAAAAAATAAAACCTATCATACATACCGTCCGTCAATAACACTATAGTCGCCACTGCACTAATGTCGCCAGGCGCCATATATTACAAATTTTAGCATCACTACAGACTTGTATGTGCCACTAATGAGTCATGCACAGTAGTTTATATTATGTACATGTCTTCAGTGGCTCATACAAATCTGTAGTGATGCTAAAATTCGTAATATATGGCGCCTGGCGACATTATTGCAGTGGCGACTATAGTGTTGTTGACGGTACAGCCTACACTCCTAACAGACACACACACATACACACACACACACACACACACAGAGCCATGCCATGCCAGGTGGGGTGCTACAAGGGCACAGCGAGTGAAGGCACGGGGCACGGGGCACATCGGGAGCCAGGCAGGCCAGCAGGAAGGGGAGGGAGGGAGCGAGGGAGGGAAGGCACTTACCAAAGCATCCGTGTTTCTTCATCAGCTTCTTCTTGGAGAGGATTTTCATGGCCTGGAAATGATTAAGTAGTAGTAGTAGTAGTAGTAGTAGTAGTTAGTAGTAAATAGTAGTAGTAGTAGTAGTAGTAGTAGTAGTAGTAGTAGAGTAGTAGAGTAGAGTAGTAGTAGTAGTAGTAGTATAGTAGTAGTAGTAGTAGTAGTAGTAGTAGTAGTAGTAGTAGTAGTAGTCAAGTGAGTAGTAGTAGTAGTAGTAATGTAGTAGTAGTTGTAGTAGTAGTAGTAAGTTATAGTAGTAGTAGTAAAGTGGTATATGATTCATAGTAGATATATTAATATGTAAAAATAAAATAATACTGATAGAGTTCATGGGTAATCACAATGCAATGTAATACTATTTAGCGACCTGACACAACAGAAGACTCAGTTTCAGAATATAGACAAGGATTCTAGAACTCACTATAAAAAAAATGGTGAAAAAATATCAAACCTCACAAGATTTATCAGTCATGAAAAAGCAATACATAATATTTCCATTTCAACAAGTTTTAGCTTTACTGAAATATGGACGTCTAGGAATCAAACAAAACCCTTCTCTCTACCCACATAGTGTGCGTCCTCCTCTGTGTTGTACGCCAGCTTCACGATGCCGTACGAACCCTGGAACAGAAGAACACACAATGAACAACCTTTACTTATATGATATTTACGTATACGTATTATGTTTTATTTTTTTACCGTATGCCTTCGGGTGAAAATAAAATTACTATTATTATTATTATTATTATTACTATTATTTACACAACCTCACAGAAACCATAATAAAGCTCTAAATCTGGTCCTAAATCAAAATGTCCGGAAATCCATTACATTACTGCATTTCAAGACTTCAGTATTAGCCATGTTTTGGTGAGTATAAGTAATACAATCTGTGCTGTTTTGGCATGCTTGAGTGAGTTCATATTGTGTGGGGGTCTAGAGGTAACCATCAGATAATTCGAACTTTCGGCTAATTCGACCCAGATCTCCCTCCAATTAGTACAAATTAGAGAGGGTTTACTGAACTTAACTCTTTGTAATGAGAAGACAAAGTAAGAAAGATGACAAAAAAGTCTCCAAGGTTGTAATTATGCAGTGTAATACTAACTGATTCCTATGTTACTTTGGCTTCAAGAACAATAATAACTTTTATTCTGTAATAGGTCAACACAAGGTGGGGGAGGAGAAGGGGATGAAAAAAGGTCCAAAGGATGGAAAGATGGTATCAAGAAAGGAGTGAAAGGATGGATTAAATGCTAAGGAAGAATAATGAATGTGAGAAAGCGTACAAGGGTCAAGAAGAGAGAGAGGAGAGGAGAGAGAGAGAGAGAGGGTAGAGACGAGAGAGCAGAAGAAGGAGAGAGATGGAGCAGAGAGAGAGGAGAGAAGAGAGAGAGATTAGAGAGCAGAGAGAGAGAAGGCACAGGAGGGTGAGGAGAAGAATTGGGGGTGCAATGAACAAGAGGCATAAGGCAAGCAAAAAAAAGGAATGTGTGGGGAGGGTAGAAGAAGCGGGAGATTAGAAGGGATAGGAAAGGAAAGAAGACAGAAGGTTAAAGGGAGGAATAGAGTAAAATGGAGAGAAGAGTGGGAGGGTTAGAGGAAGAAATAGAGGAAAATGAAGAGAAGAGAGTAAGGGCAGAGCAAGAAAAAGGAAGGTGGGAGGGTAGAGAAGGGGAGATTAGAAGGGATGGAGAGATAAGAAGATGGGTGGGTAAAAGGAAGGAATAGAGGAAAATGGAGAGAAGAGTGGGAGAGAGAGAGAGAAAAGAAGAGTGGGAGAGAGAGAGAAGAGAAGAGTGGGAGAGAGAGAGAAGAGAAGAGTGGGAGAGAGAGAGAAGAGAAAAGTGGGTGGGATAAAGGAAGGAATAGAGGAAAATGAAGAGAAGAGTGAACCATCATGAAGGAAGGAAGGGAGGGAGGGAGGGAGGGATAGGGAGCTGGGATAACCTCATTCGCCGGGTGAGGTGTTGCATAAGTTATGTTGGAAATCTCTGGAGCTAATGTTCATAGCTTGGAATTTATCTTTTAATAACTGCAACCTGATGAGACATTAACAACATCCCTTTCTTCTTCTTCTTCTTCTTTCTGTTTAACGTCAGATTTTCTTATAATATATTCTGAGGTTAGACTAGCTGATGATACGCTTCCAACTATCTCTATCCATTGCCTCAATTTCTTCAAGGCAATGGATAAAGATAGTTAACATAAGATAGAGGCATTTAAAACATCCTTGCTGTCAGATAATTAATTCTAAGTATGCAAAATTTTCCTTGGCATACCTTCATATTTTCAGAAAACTTTTGCTCTTTATCTGGACTTTCAGTATTTACCAGTCAACATTCAGCTGGCAGGAGCAATGGAAATAAAAAAAATATGGGACACCGGGGGAGGCAAAGGTAATAATGGCACCATATTCTTACATGTAATATTGACTAACATTATGTGGCAAAACTTATAGATTTATTATTTAGACCTTCAATTTTTTTTTTGGGGGGACTGGCTAAATATCAGAGTATGCGTCCCTCCACCATGACCCCATTGCAGCTCCGTTAGTGCCTGGGAGTGGTGAGGAAGGGTGAGGGAGGAGCAAGGGTGAGGAAGAGGGAGGAGGAAGGGGTAGGGGGGTGAGGGAGAGTGAAGGGGGTGAGGGAGAAGGAAGGGGGAAGGGGAAGGGGTGTGAGAGAGGGTGAGGGGGTGAGGGAGGAGGAAGGGGGTGAGGGAGGAGTGTCAGTAGCTCCATTAATCCTGCTGCGGATATATGTGGGAGGGGAGGCAGAATAAGTGGGAGGGGAGGCAGGATATGTGGGAGGGGAGGCAGGATATGTGGGAGGGGAGGCAGGATATGTGGGAGGGGAGGAAGGGAGAGTTTGGCTGGCGTGTCACCTCTATATTCCTGTCACCCCTCCGGTAAAGGTTGACAGGCTGGCGGCAGGTTGAGCAGAGAGCCGCGACCTTTGACAATCTGTTTATCTAAATATTTCAATTTCCATTTATATTTTCCCTAGATAGTCTGTATATCTAAACATTTCCATTTCCATTTCAATTTTCTCTAAAGTCAGAAACCCAGACACATCTTCAGTAAACCTGGGCCCTGCTGTCTCTACCAAGGCTTAAACAATAATATATAGTATGGGTGCAGCTCTGTGCAATGTGGCGGAATCCAGTTTGCCAGAAGAACCCAGACAAACAATATATGAGGGTACAGCGTGAGACCTCCAACCAAACAAACCCACTTCCACACTCCATACTTGGCTCTCCAGACACCACACTTTTCATTTTAATAGCTACAGTAATACGATATATTCGATATATACGATATATTTAATATGACAGTCGGGAAAGATACTATCGCCTCACATTAATGCCAGATGCCAAACCCTCAATAGTGTTTTCTGCCTGCAGTGAGAGAGAAAAGAGGAGAGAGAAAGAGAAAAAGGAGAGAGAGAGAGAGGAGAGAGAGAGGAAGAGAGAGGAGAGAGCGGGGAGCGAGAGCAGAGCGAGAGAGGCGAGAGGAGAGCGAGGGAAAAGAGAGGGGGAGAGGAGAGAGAGAGAGAGAGAGGAGAGAAGAGGGGGGAAGGAGAGAGAGAGTGAGAGGGGAGGGGAAAAGGGGAGAGAGAGAGAGAGAGAGACGAGACGAGAGACGAGAGAGAGGAAGAGAGAGAAGAGAGGAAAAGAGATGAAAAAAGGGAGGTAAAGGAAAAGAAAGAACCCAAAAGAGAAAAAAAACCCCTTTCCCCCCCCCCCCCCCCCCCGGGCCGGGCCCCCCCCCCCCCTCCCACCCCCCCTACCCCCCCCCACCCCCCCCCCCCCCCCCCCCCCCCCCAGCAGCTGTCCATGAGTACAGGGAAAGGCATGACAAGGAAGAAAGGAAGGGTGGTGTAAGGGTGAGGGAACAGCTGTCATAAGTGATGTGAAAAAGTGCATTATACTCTCAATCTCTCTATCTCTCTATCTCTCTATCTATCTATCTATCTCAATACTCTCAATCTCTATACTCCTATCCACTCAAACACCTTCCTCTTCGCAGCAAAGCAAATATGAGGCGAGTGACTGGTAAGAAGAAGAAAAATCGTAAGTGTTTTCAGATCTTTATCACTCGGGGTTAATTATACGGTTTTTTTTCTTCTGAACGTAAACATAAATAGACAACTTTCTGTGGTGGTTTATACTTAATGTAGTCTTGCGCGAACTTACTGACTTATGCTTTGTCTTATTTATACTTTGACTTATTCATTCTTTGACCTATTTCTTCTTTGACTTATTTATTCTTTGACTTATTTATTCTCTGACTTATTTATTCTTTGACTTATTTATTCCTTGACTTATTTATTCCTTGACTTATTATTCCTTGACTTATTTATTCTTTGACTTATTTATTCTTTGACTTATTTATTCTTGACTTATTTATTCTTTGACTTATTTATTCCTTGACTTATTTATTCCTTGACTTATTTATTCCTTGACTTATTTATTCTTTGACTTATTTATACTTTGACTTATTTATTCTTTGACTTATTTATTCCTTGACTTATTTATTCTTTGACTTATTTATTCTTTGACTTATTTATTCTTTGACTTATTTTTTCTTTGACTTATTTATTCTTTGACTTATTATTCTTGATTATTTATTTTGAATTATTTAGTTCTTTGACTTATTTATTCCTTTTACTTAATTTTATTTCCTTGACTTATTATTTTTTGACTTATTTATTCTTTGACTTATTTATTCTTTGACTTATTTATTCTTTGACTTATTTATTCTTTGACTTATTTATTCTTTGACTTATTTATTCTTTGACTTATTTATTCTTTGACTTATTTATTCCTTGACTTATTTATTCCTTGACTTATTTATTCTTTGACTTATTTATTCTTTGACTTATTTATTCTTTGACTTATTTATTCTTTGACTTATTTATTCTTTGACTTATTTATTCCTTGACTTATTTATTCTTTGACTTATTTATTCCTTGACTTATTTATTCTTTGACTTATTTATTCCTTGACTTATTTATTCTTTGACTTATTTATTCCTTGACTTATTTATTCTTTGACTTCTTTCTTTTTTCTCAATAGTATTTTTTTTCACCGCACGGCATTCGATAACCGACAGTAACAGGCGACAAGTGTGCATTCATTTCCTCTTTTACATGTCGGGAAGCAATGCGCATTAATTCCTTCATTCATGGAACAAAAAAAACCGAGCCCAAAGATTTAATATTACGGCGACAGGAATTTCTACGGGATAAGTGCAAGGAGGAATCAATGCAAAAAATAGTCTGGGAATTCTTGTCGGTAATGTGAGAGAAATTTAGTGGTTATAAAAGTGAAAGGAGAGAGAGAGGGTGATATTGAAGGAGGGGGAAAGCATGGAGGGGGATGTAGAGGGTGGGTAGGGTGGTGTTGAAGGGGAAAAGCAAGGCGGAGGGAGCAAGGGAAGAGGTAGGGAGTGGGAAGGGGGTGTTGAAGGAGGGGGAGGTAGGGGGTAGAGAGGGTGATATTGAAGGAGGGGGAAAGCAGGGGGGGAAGTATAGGATGGGGAGGGGGTGTTGCAGGAGGGGGAAGCAAGGGTGGTGGGTAGGGGGCGGGGAGGGGGGTGTTGAAGGAGGGGGGAGCAAGGGTGGTGGGTAGGGGATGGGGAGGGGGGTGTTGAAGGGCGCAAGGAGTGGTGGAAAGGGTAAAGGACAATCACTCACCAACACTTCCACTTGTTTATTACCTCCGCCAACGAAGTTGGAGAGGTTATGTTTTCACCCCGATCTGTCTGTCTGTCTGTCTGTCTGTCTGTCTGTTTGTTTGTTTGTTTGTTAGTGTACAGGATTTCTCGAAAAGTTACGAATAGATTTGGACCAAACTTGGTATACCAGGTCTATTTGGTATAAGAAAGAACTTATTTAATTTTGGATGAAATCGAATCACAACTGTTGCCATGGCAACCAATTGATGAAATATTCGGGCGGAGGTATGCGCTCTACTGAGTGCCCCCCCCCCTAGTTCATCTTGTTATTTTTGCGCGCTATCTATAAAATATTACGCCAATAATTCAGCGACGATCCAATATTTCACATAAATTTACATGGTTAGCTAAGAGCGCGTGTATATTTATGGGAAAATATTTGATGCATTGAATAAAAATTTGAGTGTGTGGTAGAACTGTTTTAAAAATATGTGTTCTTTTCTATACTTTTTTTCTTTCATCTAATATTTTCCAAGTTATCTACCGTAGATAACAGTAAAGTCGCCAGGACAACTTTTTTTTCTGTTTACAGACGTGTGGTGGCGTTAATACTTACATTTCTACATCCATGATTTCAGGAAAGTTAGAAGGGGCTATCTGGAGAGTGTGTGTCATTTTGTGTCTTCATCTGTGTCATAGTATGGCTATAAATGAACAAATGACAAAGATATCTACAAAGTGGCTACCAACAATAGAGTCGCCATCTAGTGTTTATTTACTTAGTGTCCTACCGCTGTCGTCGTCGCCCGAAAAAAAACGAGTAGTGAAATTTGAAACCGTATATACTTGCAGATACAAAGCATAAAACAACGCTGAAACAGGGTAGCTTATACAGTCATGATATAAACTACTGTGTATCATCTTCAGTGGCACATACACATCAGTAGTGATGCTATAATTCGTAATATATGGCGCCTGGCGACATTATTGCAGGTGGCGACTTTAGTGTTATCTACGGAAATTGTTATTTCAATAATTCTTTCCATTTTTTTTTCTCAATCTTCAAAATACTGAACCTTTTATTCACAAATTAAAAGAAACTGACTCATCTTATTCTTACATCTTATTGCATATATTCTTTTCTATAGACTTTTTTCTCATGTGAATTGTTAAATATGTATTCTTTATTTGACTCTTCCCTTCTTCAATCTATATTTTTCCGACTTATTTTATCCTACTTTCAATAATTCTTTACCAACTTCTTTTCTCAATCCTCAAAATACTAAAACTTTTGATATTCGCGAGTTAAATTAAACTGACTTCCATCCTACACTTTAGAATATTTAAAAGTGTTTTGACATTTAACATTTACTTATTCACTCCAATCTCCAAAACTTTCTAAACTTTAACACATGCAAGCTAGTGAAATCTTGACTTTCCTCGAATGTTTTTTAATCCAACTTTCTTTCCACTTCTTAAAATTGTTCATCATAACTTTACCCTCCTCCTCCTCCTCCTCCTCCTCCTCCTCCTCCTCCTCCTCTTCCTCTACCCCCTCCCCCTTCGTCTCTCCTCTTCCTTATTCCCCTCCCCCTCTTCCTCCTCCTCTTCTTCCTCCTCTTCATCTACCCCCTCCTCCTTCGTCTCTCCTTTACCCTCCCCCCTCTTTCTCCTCCTCTTCCTCTAACCTCTCCCTCTTTGTCCTCCACCTCCTCCTCCTCTTCCTTCTCCCCTTCCTCTTCCGCAACCCCCTCCCCCTTCGTCTCTCATCCTCCTCTTCCGTCTCCCCTTCCTCTTCCGCAACCTCCCTCTCCCTTCGTCTCTCCTCCTCCTCCTCCCTCCCCTTCCTCTAACCTCCTCCCCTTCCTCTAACCTCCTCCTCCTCCTCCTCCTCCTCCTCCTCCTCCTCCTCCTCCTCCTCCTCCTCCTCCTCCTCCTCCTCCTCTTCCCTCCCTCGTTTCTCCTCTAATACCCTCCCTCCTCCCTTCCTCCAATAATCCTTCCATTCTGCATTCCATCCGCTAAATCCTTTTCGCTTGATGAAGGTGTTTTGGGTCGGAATTAAGTCGCGCGGTTATAATTAATGTGGGCTGTGTGGGTACAAACGCATTATATTAATTCTGACCTCTTGCGCGATAGACATAAGAGACATAGATAGATACTAAACAACACACACACACACACACACACACACACACACACACACACACACACACACACACACACACACACACACACACACACACACATATATTGAGATTCTGAACTTGTGTGAGAGAGAGAGAGAGAGAGAGAGAGAGAGAGAGAGAGAGAGAGAGAGAGAGAGAGAGAGAGAGAGAGAGAGAGAGAGAGAGAGAGAGAGAGAGAGAGGCATACAGACAGAGAGAGCCTACAAGTATAGCCTATACAAACAGACAGACAACAGATTGGGAAGGAGGGACTAATGATAATATGTTTGTTGTCCGGGGGGAGGTAGGCAGCCAGGTAAGATGAAGACAGGTAGGACGCCGCGGGAAGCTCACCTGGAACTGATTAGAAGCGATGTCCTCGTAAGGTTAATTTCCGTGGCGTGGCGGAAGCGTCCCTCGGGTGGGTGCAAGGGTGGGCGTGTGGGTAGGTGGGCGTGGTAGTGTGAGGCGGGGAAGCTGCTTGTTTAAGGTAGCTATTGATTCCTGCGTCTGTGTTTGGTAGCTGGGATGTGCCTATTGCCCCACCCCTTCCATAGCCTCAGAGGATATTCGGGGGGGCTTGTTCGCTCCGTTACACACACACCCCTATAGCCTATACAAACCCTGCATCATTCCTGTCTTTCTGTCTTTTTTATTCTTTATTCTCTCTCTCTCTCTCTCATTCATTCTCTCTCTCTCTCTCTCTCTCTCTCTCTCTCTCTCTCTCTCTCTCTCTCTCTCTCTCTGACACTGGGATACGGAAAGGGATACGGATACATAAAAACCTCGTTCCCACTACCTTGTTACTTTGTACGACATGATATCTACCTGTGTTTCCCCATATCACCTTTGCAGACACCGCGAGTTCCATGATGCTCAAGACACCGTGGGCTCAATTTTGTAAAGTCGCCGCCAGGGCACGCACGACAACAGCATTATTAGATTGACTCCAGACTCCTCATGTATACAAAGTAAATCACAACTTGCCACACACACACACACACACACACGTTGGTTTTTCATTTCGGCGGAAACTAGATGAGCATATATTAAATACAATGCAACGGGTGAGGGTGAAAAGTTTTTTGAAGTAGAGAGGGATTTTTTTCTTCTCTCTTTCTCTCTCTCTCTCTCTCTCTCTCTCTTCTCTCTTCTCTCTCTCCTCTCTCTCTCTCTGTTTATGCTGCCTGTGTACTCTCTCTCTCTCTCTCCTCTCTCTCTCTCTCTCTCTCTCTCTCTCTCTCTCCTCTCTCTCTCTCTCTCTCTCTCTCTCCTCTCTCTTCTCTTCTTGTCTGTTCTGTCTGTCTGTGCACCTGTTTTCTCTCTCCTTTCTTTCTATCCCTTCCTGTCTGTGCACTTCTCTCTCTCTCTCTCTCTCTCTCTCTCTCTCTCTCTCTCTCTCTCTCTCTCTCTCTCTCTCTCTCTCTCTCTCTCTCTCTCTCTCTCTCTCTCTCTCTCTGTTGTATGTCTGCCTGTGTACCTCTCTCTCTCTCTCTCTCCTCTCTCTCTCTCCTTCTCTCTCCCTCTCCTCTCTTCTCTGCTCTCTCTCTCTTCTCTCTCTCTCTCCTGTTCCTCAGAGGCTGAATGGCACTGGAATATATCGTCAGAATTCATATACGTGAGATACGCGCAAACCAACCTCGTGCAAGTATTCCTATTAATATAAGGGGATCACATCTTTAAGGGAACGGCCTGTCTGGGAACCTCAACTTTACTAAATCACTGGAAATTCCCTACTATTTTATTCCCCTCCAGCATTTGTTTAAGTTCCCCCAAGTCTCGGCGGAAATTAGAGGCTCGCCGGGATGCCCTTCACCATTCATTATTTAATTCATCATTCATCGTCATAATTCAAAGCGGGAATCCTGTCTTTCGGGGTCCAGAATTGTGAGCTTTGGAAGAGACGCAAAAAGAAGAAGAAAGAGAGGAAGAAGAAGAAGAAACAAGAAGAAGAAGAAAGAAGAAGAGAAGAAGAGAGAAGAAGAAGAAAGAAGAAAGAAGAAGAGAAGAAGATAAGAAGAGAAGAAGATAAGAAGAGAGAAGAAGAGAAGAAGATAAGAAGAGAAGAAGAGAAGAAGAGAAGAAGATAATAAGAGAGAAGAAGAAGAGAAGAAGAGAAGAAGAGAAGAAGAGAAGAAGAGAAGAAGAAGAAAGAAGAAGAGAAGAAGAAAAGACCGAGTGAATAATTTTTATTACGTATACTGGTAGCTTGAGCGCCATTAACGAAATCCTTGGTTATTAATGTCATGGAAAAAACAAGAAGATACGGAAGCCACAAGCAAGGGAAACACACACACACACACACACACACACACACACACACACACACACACACACACACACACACATACACACACACACACACAAACATTCCCGCACAGAGAGAATAGAAATAAACGTCAATGAACTATTTAAGATATTCGTAGCACATCGCCACACGAAACTTTCGACGTAGAATTAGTCAAGAGTTACAATACTTAGCTATTCCAGTATTTCAGGTCACTACCGAACCAAACCCTGATGACGCCACACTACACACTACACACTAATTAACCATTAACACATACAGGTTTTCTCCAATACTCGTAACCCAACAACCCGAGGCAGTCATTACGGGTTACAAGCGAGACATGGAACTCACTCCCGCGTATACCATAAGCATTATTAACTGGGGGTTACATGTCTTGTTTACACTTATATTGGGGGGTTTACACATACTTGGGGCCGTAATGTCTTGGGGATCACTTGAATTCATTACCAATCGCCTCATTACCAATTGACCTGCACCCTTAATGTAACTGGGATGTCGAATAAGAGGAAGGATAACTGTCTTCGTCTTAGGTTAGGTTTGATTTGGTTACGTGTCTCGTCTCGTCTCTCCCTCTGAGGTTACGTGTCTCGTCTCGTCTCTCCCTCTGAGGTTACGTGTCTCGTCTCGTCTCTCCCTCTGAGGTTACGTGTCTCGTCTCGTCTCTCCCTCTGAGGTGACGTGTCTCGTCTCGTCTCTCCCTCTGAGGTTACGTGCCTGTCTCGTCTCTCCCTCTGAGGTTACGTGTCTCGTCTCGTCTCTCCCTCTGAGGTGACGTGTCTCGTCTCGTCTCTCCCTCTGAGGTTACGTGCCTGTCTCGTCTCTCCCTCTGAGGTTACGTGTCTCGTCTCGTCTCTCCCTCTGAGGTTACGTGTCTCGTCTCGTCTCTCCCTCTGAGGTTACGTGTCTCGTCTCGTCTCTCCCTCTGAAGTTACGTGTCTCGTCTCGTCTCCCTCCCCTCTGAGCTGAGTGTGTGAGGCGCCATCAGCGAGGCACCAACACTATGCTGCACAAATACTGTCCTGGACGCCACGTTGACTCAAGCCTCTGACGCCAAACACACTCCACCCGCTTGACGCTGTATTTAGTTTACTTTTCCACTTTTTTTTATTTTTCATCCTCTGTGCGTATTTTCCTTCTTCCTCCTCCTTGGCTACTTCTTTCTTCTTCTTCCTCCTCCTTGGCTACTTCTTTCTTCTTCTTCCTCCTCCTTGGCTACTTCTTTCTTCTTCTTCCTCCTCCTTGGCTACTTCTTTCTTCTTCTTCCTCCTCCTTGGCTACTTCTTTCTTCTTCTTCCTCCTCCTTGGCTACTTCTTTCTTCTTCTTCCTCCTCCTTGGCTACTTCTTTCTTCTTCTTCCTCCTCCTTGGCTACTTCTTTCTTCTTCCTCCTCCTCCTTGGCTACTTCTTTCTTCTTCTTCCTCCTCCTTGGCTACTTCTTTCTTCTTCTTCCTCCTTGGCTACTTCTTTCTTCTTCTTCCTCCTCCTTGGCTACTTCTTTCTTCTTCTTCCTCCTTGGCTACTTCTTTCTTCTTCTTCTTCCTCCTCCTTGGCTACTTCTTTCTTCTTTTTCCTCCTCCTTGGCTACTTCTTTCTTCTTCTTCGTCCTCCTTGGCTACTTCTTTCTTCTTCTTCCTCCTCCTACTTCTTCCTTCTTCTTCTTCCTCCTCCTTGGCTACTTCTTTCTTCTTCTTCCTCCTCCTCCTTGGCTACTTCTTTCTTCTTCTTCCTCCTCCTTGGCTACTTCTTTCTTCTTCTTCTTCCTCCTCCTTGGCTACTTCTTTCTTCTTCTTCCTCCTCCTCCTTGGCTACTTCTTTCTTCTTCTTCCTCCTCCTCCTTGGCTACTTCTTTCTTCTTCTTCCTCCTCCTCTACTATTCACTTTTTTTTTCTTTTCTATTTCTCCTTCTCTCTTGTTCTTCCTCCTGCTCCTCTACTACTTTTCTTCTTCTTCTTCTTCCTCCTCCTCCTACTTCTTCCTTCTTCTTCTTCTTCTTCCTCCTCCTCTTCTTACTACCTTCTTCCTCTTCCTCTAATTCCTCCTCTTTCTTCCTTTTGTAATAACATGAGCTCCTTGTCCTTCAATTTCTTCCTCCTCCTCCTCCTCCTCACCCTCTTCTACTTCTTCCTTCTTCCTCTTCTTCAAAACTCCTCCTCTTCCTTTTAATCTTCTGACCTCCCCGTCCTTCTATTACTTCTTCTTTCTCTTTCCTCTACCTCTTCTTCCTTCATCCTCTTCTTCAAACTCCTCTTCCTTTTAATTTTCAAACCTCCTCCTCCTCCTCCTCCTCCTCTTCCTCCTCCTCCTCCTCCTCCTCCTCCTCCTCCTCCCCTCCTCCTCCTCCTCCTGCACCATCTCCAGAAGGGCAAGACACCCCTTCCCTCACTCCTCACTTCCACACAAACACCATCACTTCATTACCATCGATTACCCATAGCAGCCTCGGAACGCTCACATCGGCCTAACGTTCGCCAAGACTCCAAGGCATGAAAACAATATTTTCTTCTGGGATACTGGAGAGTTTATCTTATTATTATTATAGTTTATCTGATTTAAATTTCTTTCCTCTGATATACAGTCTCCTTTTCTCCTTTCTCTCTTCTTTCATTATAAAACTCTTCCTCTTTCTCCTGCAATACACTTTTTTCTCTCTCCTTCTCCTTCACTTTTTTTTCTTCATTCTAAATTCCTTTCTCTTCTTTACTTCTTTCTTTTATCATATTTTCATTTTTTTCCTTTAATAAACACTTTCCTTTCTCTCATCCACCTTCTCTTTCATTCTAAATTCCTTTCTCTTCCTCTTTACTTCTTTCTTTTATCTTATTTCCATTTCTTTCCTCTGATAAACACTTTCATTTCTCTCCCACTCCTTCACTTCATTTCTCTTATTCTTCACTTCTTTCTTTTATCTTATTTCCATTTCTTTCCCCTGATATAGATACTCTCTCCTTTCTCTCCTCCTCCTCCTTACTTCCTCTCATCCTCTCGCCCTTCCTCATTCTCATAAATACTGAATCCTGTAAAGCCTTCGTGAGGGTTCGCTAACATCTCCTTTATGTGTACTGTATTGTAAAGGCTTACAACCATTAATAAAAAGAAAATATACACGAAAAAAAATATATAAAACAAGAGTGGTGTGCTATAGGGTGAAAAAAGTTCGTATAAGAATGAAAACAACCATTAATGAAAAAAAAAAATGTACAAGAAGAGATAAAAAACAAGAATTCGCATAATAATAATAATAATAATAATAATAATAATAATAATAATAATAATAATAACCATTAATGAAAAAGTAAATGTAAAAAAAGAAGAGATTAAAAACAAGAGTGGTGTGCTATACCGTAGATAACAGTAAAGTCGCCACCTGCAGTCATGTCGCCAGGCGCCATATATTACGAATTATAGCATTACTACTGATTTGTATGTGCCACTGAAGATAATACACAGTAGTTTATATCATGACTGTATAATCTACTCTGTTTCAGCGTTGTTTTATGCTTTGTATCTGCAAGTATAGACGGTTTCAAATTTCACTACGCGTTTTTTTGTCGGGTGACGACGACAGCGGTACGACACTCAGTAAATAAACACTAGATGGCGACTCTACTGTTGGTAGCCACTTTGTAGATATTTTTGTAATTTGTTCATTAATAGCCCTAATATGACACAGATGAAGACACAAAATTACACAGACTCTCCAGATAGCCCCTTCTAACTTTCCTAAAATCATGGATGTAGAAATGTAAGTATTAACGCCACCACACGTCTGTAAACAGAAAAAAAAGTTGTCCTGGCGACTTTACTGTTATCTGCGGTAGTGTAAAACAAAATAGGTTCGAAAAAAAATAATAGTCTAATAAGAGTTTGAAGAATGCGATGGTTTATTATATAGAGACGAGAAGTGTTAAAACGAATTGGAATGTTTAAAGAAGAAATAAAACCGAGTGCAAAGGGTTAGAGGAACACAATAAATAGAACGGGGTTTATAAAAGGCAAAGCTTGTCAAGGGAAAGGAAGAGTGTAACGAATATGTAAAATAAAAAACCCCCAGTAAACAACAGACAAAAGTATTCATGCAGAGAGAGATAGAGAGAGGAGAGAGAGAGAGAGAGAGAGAGAGAGAGAGAAGAGAGAGAGAGAGAGAAGAGAGAAGAGAGGAGAGAGAGAGAGAGAGAGAGAGGAGAGGAGAGAGAGAGAGAGAGAGAGAGAGAAAGAGAGAAGAGAGAGAGAGAGAGGAGAGAGAGAGAGAGAAGAGAGAGAGAGAGAGAGAGAGAGAGAGAGAGAGAAGAGAGAGAGAGAGAGAGGAGAGAGAGAAGGAAGAGTAGAGAAGATGAGAGAGAGAGAGAGTATGACAAATGGGCGATGCATGGAGGGAAAGCAAACAAAACATAAACACAAGGATGATAGATGACGGCAGTGAAATATGAGAGGACTGAAACGAATAAACAAAAGAATATAACCTAAAATAAGAGAGAAAGGAAGGAAAAGGATTTTTTTTTGTCTTCTTGATGATGTTACGAAAGCAATGTTCTCTCATCTTCTTCCTCTCTCTCTCTCCTCTCTCTCTCTCTCTCTCTCTCTCTCTCTCTCTCTCTCTCTCTCTCTCTCTCTCTCTCTCTCTCTCTCTCTCTCTCTCTCTCTCTCTCTCTCTCGATAAAAAAATGCTGTACACAACCCACCTTAACCCATAACCACCACTTGGGGATAAGTGGTCATGTTATCCTTAAAGGGGGGTTTTAGGTATTAAAGACATACTAAAAAAGTAGATCAACTTTAAAAAAACAACATTCTATCTTCAACACCACTTCCGCATCAGACTGTCAACACATCAATCACTCCTTGTGTGGTTTATTCTTTGTCAATTACTGTTAACAATGCAAACACAAACACACACACTCTCTCTCTCTCTCTCTCTCTCTCTCTCTCTCTCTCTCTCTCTCTCTCTCTCTCTCTCTCTCTCTCTCTCTCTCTCTCTCTCTCTCTCTCTCTCTCTCTCTCTCTCTCTCTCTCTCTCTCTCTCTCTCTCTCAAAAGTCCGAAAACTTTTATCAAATAGCCAGCATGGTTTCAGGCCCAGGTTATCCACTGAGACTGCTCTTACTGTCATTACTGATGAAATGTACAATAACATGGACCACAGAAAAATATATTTGCTCACCCTGTGTGATCTATCAAAAGCTTTCGATAGTGTTAATCACATGATTCTTATAAATAAATGTCTCAAGCTCAAAAGTGATTCCTACTGGTTTAACAGTTATCTGAGGAACAGAACCCAATCTGTTCGCATAAAAAACTTTATTTCAAGTAAACACACAATTGATTATGAGGTCCCACAAGGATCAATTTTGGGTCCAATCCTATTTAATATCTTCGTAAATGACTTAACTGAATATGTCAAGGATTGCATAATAATCCAATATGCTGATGACACTCAATTTATACATACCAGTAATGTAGATGAACGTGCATGTCTCATTCGAAAAAGTGAAGAAACCCTAAAATGTGTCAAGAAATATTTTCTTAGTAATGGTTTAATGCTAAAGTCAAGCAAAACTCAATGCATTTTTATTGGAAATAGGCAACTTTTGTCACATGTCCCTTCCAATGCCGTCATCAAAATAGATGAGGATACCATCACCCCAAGCAATCATGTTAAAAACTTAGGTGTGTACATTGATCGGTTTATGCTTTTCGGCAAACATATTATTGAGGTAAATCAAAAAATGTTGTTGACTAATGTTCATAAGCCGTATAAGTGACAATCTTGATAAACCCTCCCGAATAATTACTGTGCAGTCATTAGTACTCAGCATAATCAACTACTGTATTCGGATATAGGGCACGACAAATCTAACAATAATGAGCGCTGTCCAAAAATTACAAAACTTTGCAGCCAAGGCAGCCATAGGTGGTGCTAAGAAATACGACCATGTAACACCTATAATAAAATAACTAAATGTAAAAGGTGGATAAGATAAAAGGTGGATAAATGTAAAAGAGAAGCATTATTGGACACATGTACCACTGTCTTTAAGGTATTACACGATTTTTATCCTGCATGGTTCAAGAAACTTCCTACTGTTCGTGACGTAACCAAAAGCAGAACCAGACAACAAAATTGTTTATATGTGTTCCCAAAACAAAAAACGGGAGATGAAGGGTGCTAAGAATAGATATGGATGTCATAGGGCCTAAAATATGGAACAACCTGCCACTTAATATCACTGATGCTACCTTACCTACATTTAAAAGTAAACTTACAAGCCTCCTTTTAAATAACACATCAATTATATAACCTACCATCGTTTTTAGCAATGTCTATATCCTTTTAGCATTGTTTTAGTATTATGACACAACTTTTTGGTATGTGATATTTTAATTCTATTTTCGTATTTTATCTTATACTGTATTTTATTGGAAATGTAAAGAATAACCACTATTTCAGTGGAAATAAAATAATTTGAATTTGAATTTGAATTTCTCTCTCTCTCTCTCTCTCTCTCCTCTCTCCTCTCTCTCTCTCTCTCCTCTCCTCTCTCTCTCCTCCTCTCTCTCGTCTCTCGGGCATTCTCCTCTCTCTCTCTCTCTCCTCTCTCTCTCTCTCTCTCTCTCTCTTATATTCGTTTTCACTGATCCATTTTCCTCAGTATATGTGTCATTCTACTCTCTCTCTCCTCTCTCTTCTCTCTCTCTCTCTCTCCTCTATCTCCTCTCTCTCTCTCTCTCTCTCTCTCCTCTCTCTCTCTCTCTCTCTCTCTCTCTCTCTCTCTCTCTCTCTCTCTCTCAGGTGTTGTTGATACAAGGACAGCTCAGGTGTGGTAGTCTCATCTGGCAGTAACCACATTCACAACACCTGTGACTGTGTATACTCCATGTACAGGAACACTTAAAGGTGAGAGCAGGGCCTGTAGGGTGTCTATCTACAAAGTGGACTCTCTCTCTCTCTCTCTCTCTCTCTCTCTCTCTCTCTCTCTCTCTCTCTCTCTCTCTCTCATACCATCTTTCTCTGCACGTTATTCTCGTAATACTGATTACGAGCGAGCGCGAAGCGCTCGAGAGTCCTCACTGGATACGGGATTGTTCTCACATCTAGCGGCCGACCCGACCCGACCGACCGTCACGCTTTAACGGCCGACCCGACCCGACCGACCGTCACGCTTTAGCGGGCGACCCGACCCGACCGACCGTCACGCTTTTCAGGAGCTTATATCTTTGGAATCCCGCTTCCGATTGACAAGCGGTCTTCGCCATCTGATATTCATTCAATCCCTATTGGCCATTCAATCCCTATACGCGCCTACAGACAAATTTCCTTGCTATCGGGTTTCTACGGGCTCGCTCGTCCTTCGCCGATTAAGGCGTCTTACTGGTATAAAGAGTATCAAGAGTAACTAAAGAGATTGATTGATTTAATGCTAAAGTAAATAAGTAAATAAAGATAGGAATTAAGTAAGCGTGATAAATGACAGGATCGGGCGACTTGTTTCTGATTGGCCAACTGTTGGTTCCAAGATGACGAAGGAGCTTGGAGTTGTACACAGCAGCCACCTGATTGGTCGCCATGATAATACATGCTATAGGGCAGCTTGGAGTTATGACCCTAGAGAGACTTGTCACCTACGCCAGCCCCCATTCGCACACACACACACACACACACACACACACACACACACACACACACACACACACACACACACACACAAAAGACAAGGGAATATCAAAGTAACTGATTCAATCCCCTCAAAAATATAAAATTGAAACCCGAGATCACCATTAAGCTGAGCCTTATCTCGACAACCTTCCAATAGGGCTTACAGACACATGGGATAAGGCCTGAATATCACCCTTACACGCCTTGCCTTAGCTCTTTATTGCCTCTATTATTAACGAGCGAGCGCAAAGCGCTCGCGAGTCCTCACTCACTTGGATTTTTCCGGGATAAGCAGCCGACCCGACCCGACCGACCGTCACGCTTTTCAGGAGCTTATATCTTTGGAATCCCGCTTCCGATTAATAAGCGGTCTTCGCTATCTGATTGCCCCATTCAATCCCTACAGTTTCAGCGTAAATAGGCAAAGGTAAATGGAGTTTAGATGACAGCAGACAAATTGCCTTGCTATCGAGAGTCCGGGTGACGCCGTACGTGCGCACGCGCGGCGGGTTTCTACGGGCTTGCTCGTCCTTCGCCGATTAAGGCGTTTTACTGGTTTATCTTCCATATCCACTATTTTTCTGGGTTTTTTTTCTCTCTCACCATCTTTCTTGCACGTTTTCCTCGTAATACTGATCTATCTTCCACATCCTCACGATTTTTCTTGCACACACAAACACTCTCTCTCTCTCTCTCTCTCTCTCTCTCTCTCTCTCTCTCTCTCTCTCTCTCTCTCTCTCTCTCTCTCTCTCTCTCTCTCTCTCTCTCTCTCTCTCTCGGGTACGACTCCTTGTTAAAAAAGATGCGTCGTACTGTAGTAATGACACTCGTACTTTCCTCCCTTCAAATCAGTTTACACAAAATACTACAAAACATCTCTTTACCTTTATTTCTGGGGTGAATATCAAAGACCTAAGACATAACCACTAACAAAATAATAATAAATACATTCTTCCATCTCAATTCTAACTAATTCCGTCATATATTATTTTTATCGATTATATATTTATTTATATATTTTCTTCATCGGTACTCCAGAAAACAAAAAAGACGATCAATGAGTAAGTTTTCATTTATTCTAAGTGTCATTTATTCGAGGTGTCATTTATTCTAGGTGTCATTTATTCTAGGTGTCATTTATTCTAAGTGTCATTTATTCTAGGTGTCATTTATTCTAGGTGTCATTTATTCTAGGTGTCATTTATTCTAGGTGTCATTTATTCTAGGTGTCATTTATTCTAGGTGTCTTTTATTCTGTGTCATTTATTCTAGGTGTCATTTATTCTAGGTGTCATTTATTCTAGGTGTCATTTATTCTAGGTGTCATTTATTCTAAGTGTCATTTATTCTAGGTGTCATTTATTCTAGGTGTCATTTATTCTAGATGTCATTTATTCTAAGTGTCATTTATTCTAGGTGCCATTTATTCGAGGTGTCATTTATTCTAGGTGTCATTTATTCTAGGTGTCATTTATTCTAGGTGTCATTTATTCTAGATGTCATTTATTCGAGGTGTCATTTATTCTAGATGTCATTTATTCTAGATGTCATTTATTCGAGGTGTCATTTATTCGAGGTGTCATTTATTCTAGGTGTCATTTATTCTAAGTGTCATTTATTTTAGGTGTCATTTATTCTAGATGTCATTTGAGGTGTCATTTATTCGAGGTGTCATTTGAGGTGTCATTTATTCTAGGTGTCATTTATTCTAGGTGTCATTTATTCGAGGTGTCATTTATTCGAGGTGTCATTTATTCGAGGTGTCATTTATTCGAGGTGTCATTTATTCGAGGTGTCATTTATTCGAGGTGTCATTTATTCGAGGTGTCATTTATTCGAGGTGTCATTTATTCGAGGTGTCATTTATTCGAGGTGTCATTTATTCGAGGTGTCATTTATTCTAGGTGTCATTTATTCTAGGTGTCATTTATTCTAGGTGTCATTTATTCTAGGTGTCATTTATTCTAGATGTCATTTGAGGTGTCATTTATTCTAGGTGTCATTTTTCTAGGTGTCATTTTCTAGTGTCATTTATTCTAGGTGTCATTTATTCTAGGTGTCATTTATTCGAGGTGTCATTTATTCAGTGTCATTTATTCTAGGTGTCATTTATTCTAGGTGTCATGATTCAGGTGTCATTTATTCGAGGTGTCATTTATTCTAGTGTCATTTATTCGAGGTGTCATTTATTCTAGGTGTCATTTATTCGAGGTGTCATTTATTCTAGATGTCATTATTCAGGTGTCATTTATTCGAGGTGTCATTTATTCGAGGTGTCATTTATTCGAGGTGTCATTTATTCGAGGTGTCATTTATTCGAGGTGTCATTTATTCGAGGTGTCATTTATTCTAGGTGTCATTTATTCGAGGTGTCATTTATTCGAGGTGTCATTTATTCTAGGTGTCATTTATTCGAGGTGTCATTTATTCTAGATGTCATTTGAGGTGTCATTTGAGGTGTCATTTATTCTAGGTGTCATTTATTCTAGGTGTCATTTATTCTAGGTGTCATTTATTCTAGGTGTCATTTATTCGAGGTGTCATTTATTCGAGGTGTCATTTATTCTAGGTGTCATTTATTCTAGTTGTCATTTATTCTAGGTGTCATTTATTCTAGGTGTCATTTGAGGTGTCATTTATTCTAGATGTCATTTGAGGTGTCATTTATTCTAGGTGTCATTTATTCTAGTTGTCATTTATTCTAGGTGTCATTTATTCGAGGTGTCATTTGAGGTGTCATTTATTCTAGATGTCATTTGAGGTGTCATTTATTCTAGGTGTCATTTATTCTAGGTGTCATTTATT
>JACEEZ010009483.1:77500-82500 GCA_016584305.1 Chionoecetes opilio | reverse complement strand
CTTCTTTTCCGGCCAGCTTCGGCTGGAGGGATGGGTGGGTGGGGAGGAGCCTTCTACTTCCTATCCTTTCTCTCTTATTATCTAGTTAGTGTAGTGTAGTTAAAGCAAACAGTCTTGTAAGGACCTATCGGTCTGTTGCTGTTTGTGTTTCCTTTGTATTCCTTTGTATTCCTCTTCCGTGACTTTAATTCCATTGTTTAAGGTTTTTCTTTTCCTTTTCTTTTCTTTTCTTCTCCTTCTTTCCTAAATCTTTTCCTTTATTTCTGAGCTAAAAATATATTGTTATATAAAGTTAAGGTTAATCACAGCGTTTCTTAATGACGTCTTATTTTTTCCTCTTTCTGGTAATTTCGCTTTCATCCTATTCCTATTTCTTAACAAAGACACGTAACTTTGCCTTTCTCCACCGCACTGCATTCTATTTTCATATATTTTCCATAATTTCAGACGTGTTCAAATGCTATTCTTTTCGTGCTTTTCCTTCCTGGTTCATTATTATCCTCGTTCCATAATAATAATAATAATAAATAAGAGAAGTGTAATGCGTTCTTTTATCGTCTTCTGCATAAATAGCCTTTCAAATGAGATGCAAAATTCCTTCTCGCTTCCTACCCACCCTTAGTTTTTATTATTTTCCTTCAAACACTCTTTTATTACCTGCTTCTCTCCTTCAGTCTAATTTCTTCTCATCTTCATTTAGTTCTCCACACTTTTCTTGGTTTCCCCCCCCCCTACGGTTTTTTTTTAATCTCATGAATTTTTTTACTCATCTATCTTTTTCTCTCGTTTCTTTTTATCTTCTCAGTTATTCCTTCCTTCCAGTTCCTTGCTTTCCTTAGCCCCTCTTCCTAAGCTCGTCCCTTCCCTTACTTTTCAATATTTTCTTCCCGTCCTTCTAATCCTTCACCTTCCCCTAACCTTGACCTTCCACACAATGTCCCCCCCGTGTTGATAAGCCCACTGCTCAACCTCCAGAGCGATAGCAGCATCTGGCACACACACACACACACACACACACACACACACACACACACACACACACACACACACACACACACACACACACGTTGTCCTCCGGTGTACCATTAGCGTGGCGGGCCAGTGCGGTGCAATGACGCATTCATAGTGGTGTTGGCAAGGCCCCGGGGACCCCTGAACACGGGGGTGACGAGGCTCAATGACTCCCGGGCCGGCGGGTGCGGGGCTGCTCCGCGCGGCTGTAGGGAGGATAGGGGGTGGGGAGGAAGGAGCAGGACAGGGAAAGCAGAGAAGGGTTGGAGGTAGTCAGGAGGGCCCACACACAAACACACACACTCACCTGTCCGATGGGCTCCTTCAGCTTGTACTGGTTGAGCTGCTCGTACTCGCCGTTCTTCTCAATGCTGACGCACCGGGACTCCTTGAGGGGCCGCCGCCGCAGCCTGGGGGAGGAGCAGGGCGAGCCGTAGGGCGAATAGGGCACGTTGGGGTAGATGGGTCGGTCGCCCATGTTGACACTCTTGGACTGGATGAGGCGGGCGATGTGGGTGCCCCGGCGGGTGCCCACGCCCTGGCCTGGCTGCGGGGCGGGCTTGGCGGGCACACTAGGGCCGTTCTCGTCCACCGAGTTGGCGCGGATGGCGGCCAGCGAGCCGCGCTCCACCATGGAGTTGACGCGCGACAACAGCCGCAGCTCCTCACACACACTGCGGCTCGGCTTGTGTTCCGTGATGCTCCACCCGCTGCTGGTGGGCGTGGAGATGGCGATGGTGGTGGGGAACTCGCCCAGTGGCTTCTCGTCACACACCTCGGTGCCTGGCTGCGGCGCGGTGCTCGGGGTCGCTCCTGTCTGTGTCTCGTTGCCTCCTTCGCCGTCTTAGACTCGTGCGTGGGCGCCGTCTCGCCGCCGACGGACGCCCCCGAGTCCCCAGTAGTGGCGGGGGATATGGCGAGGCGCGTCACGGAGTCCGCCAAGGCGTGATCTCGGCTCGTGTCGGCGGTCTTGGCCTCAGCGTCACTCCAGCTCTTGTCGCTGCTGCTGCCGGAGTGGCCGTTGACGGACGGTCTGGAGCCGCCAGGACTGGGTGTGTCCGGCGTCCTGGCCGTGCTGGCGGGGCTGCCCGTCTCTAGGCTGCCGCTGGCGGGTGTGTTGGGCAGCGTGGGGCGCACTCCCAGGCTGGCAGCGTCTCCACTGGCGCGCTCCTCCGGGGGCCGCGAGTCCTTCCTGAAGTAGCCGGGGTCATGGCTGGCCAGCTCGTCCCGGAAGGAGGCGGACGGGTGCTGGTGGTGCCGCTTGCCGCCCGCCCCGCCCCGCCCGCCGCGCTCCGCATCATCGCTCTCCTCCTCGATGGCCGTGTGTCTGCGGGAGGAACAAACAAATGGTGAGTGTGTGTGTGGCGTGAGTGCGTCGTGGGTGGGGGATTAAATAACAACAACTACTACAACCAAGGCCACTACACGGCATCACCAGGGACACAACATCACTCCCTGGGGCGGCAAGACAACAAGACGCCCTCCCACGCCCGCCAAAGCCTCATTAACCGTCAAACAAGTCTGCTACAAGAGCCGAGTATTTCATATTTACTTGGCAAACTCCGCTGATTGCCCTCCGACAAACTTTGGAAATCATTAGCCGGCCTAAAACTTTCTCTCCTTCACAACACCTGTGTGGGAAGAGAGGACCCGAAAAAACCTTCTTTCACGACACTACATAGATGATAATTAGGTGATAATTGGTAGTATAATAGATGATAAAGATAGGAAGCTAGGCTGTAATAAATTATATAATCTGTGAGTCTATGAGGCAGGGCGCTACAGGCGATTGGAGAGGCGCTACATAAAGGCCAAAGGGAACAACACCATGGAGGGATAGCATGAACGACAACAACAACAAACAAGAAAAGAAAAGGTATTACTATATAAGACAAAGAAAAAAAGATTAAAATACAGCAAAAATTTAAGATGAGGTATACAGAAAACCTTAAAGTTAAAACGAAATACTCTAAATGTAATTGAATATATAGAAATAGAAAGGGTTTGAGAGCCGATGAGAGAGAGAGAGAGAGAGAGAGAGAGAGAGAGAGAGAGAGAGAGAGAGAGAGAGAGAGAGAGAGAGAGAGAGAGAGAGAGAGAGAGAGAGAGAGAGAGAGAGAGAGAGAGAAGATAGAGAATTTCCATAATACAGTCGTTAGTCAAAGCTGTCCTTTTAATATTATACATCCTTTGAGGCGACACACACACACACACACACACACACACACACACACACACACACACACATACACTAACGACCTCTAACTGTGTATATAGACTGCACTGAAAATACCAGCGAATAACAAACGGTTTGGGAAAGATTATTATTGTACACAAGAACAAAAAAATAAACACTGACAAATGAAAAATGAAAAAAAAAAGAGATCCAGATTAAATGTAGACATTACGAAGATTGAAAAAAAAGAGGCAATTAAAATTTTGAAAGAGTTGAAGCTTTATTTCCGTCTCAAAAGTGTGAGAAAGAGTGATAAGTGAATCAAAGACAAGGAGAGAGAGAGAGAGAGAGAGAGAGAGAGAGAGAGAGAGAGAGAGAGAGAGAGAGAGAGAGAGAGAGAGAGAGAGAGAGAGAGAGAGAGAGAGAGAGAGAGAGAAGAGAGAGAAAGAGAGAGAGAGAGAGAGACTTAGCTGTACTTATTTTTATTCTTCTCTTATTCAACGATTATTCCTCCCTTCTCCTCACCTCCCCTTCCTTTCCCAGCAGATTTTTCCTCTTTTTCCTCCCTTTCTCTTACCTTCCAATTAAATTACTCCTCGTTTTCCTCCCCTTCCCTTCCCCTTCCCTTCCCAATAAATAATTCCTCGTTTTCCTCCCCTTCTCTTTCTCTTCCCTTCCCATTAAATAATTCCTCGTTTTCCTCCCCTTCCCTTCCCAATAAATAATTCCTCGTTTTCCTCCCCTTCCCTTCCCAATAAATAATTACTCGTTTTCCTCCCCTTCCCTTCCCATTAAATAATTCCTCGTTTTCCTCCCCTTCCCTTCCCCTTCCCTTCCCAATAAATAATTACTCGTTTTCCTCCCCTTCCCTTCCCATTAAATAATTCCTCGTTTTCCTCCCCTTCCCTTCCCCTTCCCTTCCCAATAAATAATTACTCGTTTTCCTCCCCTTCCCTTCCCATTAAATAATTCCTCGTTTTCCTCCCCTTCCCTTCCCCTTCCCTTCCCAATAAATAATATACTCGTTTTCCTCCCCTTCCCTTCCCATTAAATAATTCCTCGTTTTCCTCCCCTTCCTTCCCTTCCCTTCCAATAAAAAATTTACTCGTTTTCCCTTCCCTTCCCATAAATAATTCCTCGTTTTCCTCCCCTTCCCTTCCCTTCCCTTCCCCATAAATAATTCCTCGTTTTCCCTCCCCTTCCCTTCCCATTAAATAATTCCTCGTTTTCCTCCCCTTCCCTTCCTTCCCTTCCCATTAAATAATTCCTCGTTTTCCTCCCCTTCCCTTCCCTTCCCTTCCCAATAAATAATTACTCGTTTTCCTCCCCTTCCCTTCCATTAAATAATTCCTCGTTTTCCTCCCCTTCCCTTCCCTTCCCTTCCCATTAAATAATTCCTCGTTTTCCTCCCCTTCCCTTCCCTTCCCTTCCCAATAAATAATTAGTCGTTTTCCTCCCCTTCCCTTCCCATTAAATAATTCCTCGTTTTCCTCCCCTTCCCTTCCCTTCCCTTTCCATTAAATAATTCCTCGTTTTCCTCCCCTTCCCTTCCCTTCCCTTCCCATTAAATAATTACTCGTTTTCCTCCCCTTCCCTTCCCATCTTAAATAATTCCTCGTTTTCCTCCCCTTCCCTTCCCTTCCCTTCCCAATAAATAATTAGTCGTTTTCCTCCCCTTCCCTTCCCATTAAATAATTCCTCGTTTTCCTCCCCTTCCCTTCCCTTCCCTTCCCATTAAATAATTCATCGTTTTCCTCCCCTTCCCTTTCTCTTCCTTTCCCAGTAAAATTTCCTCTTTTTTCCGCTTTCCTTC
>JACEEZ010009483.1:67500-75000 GCA_016584305.1 Chionoecetes opilio | reverse complement strand
CCGCACTCTCTTAAAGATAATTCGCAGGAGGAGGAGGAGGAGGAGGAAAGGGGGGGAGGGAGGAGGAGAGGAGGAGGAGAGGAAAAGGGGGGAGGATTAATAGGTTACAAGGAGTAAAAAGAAACCCGGAGACCCATTTTCCATAGCGGGGATTTCTGAACTAATACTATAACTATCAACTACTTGTAAGAAAACAGTGGAAAAAGATACCCTGTCCCTAAAGAGGATGGGAACATGGAAATTCCCTAGGCAGAAGATAGGAAAATAAAAAACTAAAAAACAACTACCACTACCACTCAAAATAATCGATACGGGGGGTAGAACGAATTCGCACTATCAATACCCATTTTCTTTTCAGTGCGTCAAGTCTGTTTTTTAAATTTGTTTTTGTGTTGGGTCCGACAACATTTTTCTGGTAACTTGTTCCATCGATCCGACCCAAATTTAAAAAATTTTTACGGAGATCGGTGATGCAACGTTTACCCTTTTGTTTTAAACCATTATTTTTTTGTTGTATTGGTTGAAAGCTCGAATAGGTTCTCTTTATTAAAGACACAAAAAACCTTTTTGGATCTTTAAAAGGTTTCTATCAATCCCCCCGGACTAGATCCCTTTAAGGAAAAAATATTAATTTCCGCACTCTCTTCATAAGATGAATTTTGCGAGATGGAATTTTTTTGGGTTTCTCTTTTTGCACTGATTCCAAATTTGGGGTTGATCTTTTTCGAACGGGCGACCAAATTTAACGGGATATTCCAAATGCGGCCTAACCAAGGGCGTGTAATTTTGTCATTACTTTTTGGCGTTTTTTTGTTCAAAGTTTGTTTTAAAAAAGCCCAAATCATATTTGCCTTTTTTTTTGGGATAGGCAAAGCGAATGGTTTTCAGATATTACTGGTGATGACACCAAATCCTTTCCTGCTGTACTTAGTTAACGATTTATTTTGCATTTGATATTTAATTTGGGGTTTATCTTGCCATAGCTTATTTTACTTTATGGAAATTTGTTTTTTAATAGCCTTTATCACTCAATCGATATTTTGTCGAGATCACTTGTAGATTCGCGGTTTTCTCTAGATATGTTTTACCGCCAAATTTTGGGCATCTGCAAATTTTAAATTTTTTAGATACAATCCGCAGTCCAGATCGTTAAATCAGAAAAAAAGTAAGACCCCCAAAACCGAGCCCTGAGGCACCCCCCTAGTGAATCTAACCAATCAATGCCCTTTACCATTTATTTCTACCCGTTTTTTTACGATTTTAAAGCCAAACGCCAATCCATGAAAAAATTGCTCTCCTATCCCTGTCCCCTTTCTTGGCAACAGCGCTTATGTGGAACGATCGAGGCTTTCTGAAAATCAAGTATATTTAAACCGAGGGGAATTTTAGCGCCCCTTTGAAAAAAGAGGGGGGGAGGGGGAGGGGAGGAGGAAGAAAAAAGATAAAGAAAAGAAAAGAAGTTAGGAAGATGAGACCCGGGCAATGAAAAAAACAAGTGAAAACCAAGGAGAAAACGAGACCCACGAGCGAGCCCTACACTTATTTTTTTCCCCCAAAACCCCCCACCCCCGCACTTTTTTCCCCACTACCCACCCCCTCTTTTCCCCAACCCACCCCCCCCCGCCCACGTATTTTTTTTTCCCCATACCCACCCCCCCCCCACTACCCACCCCCCCCCCAACCCACCCCCCCCCCCACTCCACCCTCCCATCCTCCACACCCACCTCCCTTTTTTCCCCAAACCCCCCCCCCCTCCCCAACCCACCCCCCTTTTCCTCCAACTCCACCCCCCCCCCATACCCCCCCACTCCACACTCCACCCCTCCCCATACCCCCCCCCCTTTTTTCCTCCACTACCCCACCCCCCCTTTTTTCCCCATACTCCACCTCCCTTTCCTCCCTACTCCACCCCCCTCTTTCCCCATACCCACCCTCCCTCTTTTCCTCCACTACTCCACCCTCCTCTTTTCCTCCACTACTCCACCCTCCTCTTTTCCTCCACTACTCTACGCTACATAAAGGGCAAAGAGGGAAAATATCAGAAGAAAAAAATGAGAAATAAGGTAGAGAGTAAAAGAAAGAAGAGTGTAAAAGAGAAATGTCGATAAACAAGAGAGGAAGGGAAAAGAGGATAGGTCAAAGAGAAAAGGAAAAAAAAAGTAAGAGGGGAAAAAAGTAAAGAGAATCGGAAGGAAGGAAAGAAGTGGAGGAAGAGAGGAAGTAATGAAAGAAAAGAGTAAAGAAGAAGAAATATAGATAGAAAAAAAGGAGAGAGTAAAAGAGGACATTGGTCACAAAAAAAGGATAATCAAAAAGTTAAGACAGTAAAAAGGGGTCAAAGGAAGGGGAAATGGGAAACGGAGGGGGAGGAGGAGGAGGAGGGGGGGGAGGGGAGGGGGGGGAAAAGGAGGAGGAAAGGGGGAGGAAGGAGGAGGAGGGGGAGGAGTTGGAGGAGGAGGGGGAGGGGGGGAGGGGGGAGAGGAGGAGGAGGAGGAGGAGAGGAGGGGAGGAGGACGCGACGATAGGAGGGAAAAGGAGGAGGGGGAGGGGGAAGAGGAAGAGGAAGAGGAGGAGGAGGAGGAGGAGGAGGAGGAGGAGGAGGAGGAGGAGGAGGAGAGGACGAGGACGAGGACGAGGACGAGGACGAGGAGGAAGAAGAAGAGAGGAGAGTAGACGTGTCATTACGGTGTACAGCTTTCCAGACTTCTTACTGAGCAGCGGGGGAGAGGAGGGGCGAGGGAACGAAGGGGGAGAGAAGGGGAGGGGCGATGGGGGAAGGGGAGGAAGCAAGAGAAATTTCCCGGAGATGGACAATATTTCACCCTCAGAAACCAGTTAAAAACTTTTTTTTATTCCCGCTTCATTTTTTTTTCCCCCCTTTTGGTAAAAAAAAAATCATATCGACCCTACCCCTTTTTTTTTTTTCAACGAGGCGAAAATTCCATTCTATCTTAAGATCTCATGCTTAAAGTTATGCCTCTATTTACCTGATAATATGGTTATATGATAAAATACAACTGATATTAAGAAGAACCGTAGTATTCCCTTCTTCCTCAAATATTATATCAGTCAGTAAGCAGCAAGGGGTCAGGATTTTTCACCTCGTTAAAAAAACAAGGTATTGCTAAGGGGTTATTGATTTTTCTCCCCTGAGGTTGCTAACGTCTTGATGATTTACTTGGGTCGTGTGGGGAAGAAAGAAAAAAAAAGTTGAGAAAAATCTTAAAAAAAAAGAAAAAAGGGGAAAAGTAGAGAAAGCTAAAATGCGAGAGAGAGAGAGGAAGAGAGAGAGAGAGAGAGAGAGAAGAAAGAGGAAGAGGAGAGAGAGAAGGAGAGAGAGAGAGAGAAGAGGAGAGAAGAGCAGGAGTCAACAGAAAAGAAAAAAAACTCTGAATAAAAAAATAGGGCGCCCAAACTCTCCGAGCCAGCAAGCTGCCCGAGCGCAGCGAGGGGGGCCTCCCCATGGGGTTGGGGTCCGAGAATTTTTTGAAAATTTCATCTCTAAAGAGCTTCTGACGGCCCTTTGGGTTATTCTATAATAATTTCGGGTCTCAATTTTTTGTCTGTTTTTTGTCCACAATATGTTATGAATTTTTATATATGGATATCAGAAATTTAAAATTGTGAATGTATATTTACAAACCTTTTGACATGATAAATTTTTATTATTAACACTGTTTACGTTGGAAAAGTATCACAAAAAAAATTTTTAACATGTTTTTTAACAAAAACCTCATCAAATACACCAAAATATGTTTTTGATGACCAACTTCGAATTATTGAAAAACCCCTATCAAATAATTTCACAAAAACTAAAATCATGATAATAACATCCACACAATGAATAGTAAACTTGTATTCTATTGCCAAATAACATGTACTGCAATATAATATATCTCACAACTACAAATGTAAAAAACCCGGCGTTTCCCATATCATATAAAAATTGTAACATTGGCAACCATAAAATTCCCGGGTTAACAGGGTACCCAAACTTGTACCCCCCCCCACCCCAAAAATTTTACCCGAATCTACACGATTTAAGAAATCCCAGCGGCAATAAAATACTGGGAAATCCGCGATCCGCGAAATTGACATCCCTGAGAAGAGAGGAGAGAAAAATGAGAGGAGGAGAGGAGGAGAGAGAAGAGAGAGGAGAAAGAGAGAGAGAGAGAGAGAAGAGGGAGAGGGGGGGGAAAAGAATAGAAAGAGAGAGAAGAAAAGAAAAGAAAAACAAGAAAAAAAAAAAAAAAAGGAAAAAAACTTGTCATGTACTTTTTTTTTTGTTTAGCTCACTATTTTTTTTTTTTTTTTTTTTTTTTTTCTTTGGGGAGTTTTGATTGGAAGGTTAGAGGATGTTTATTTTTTTCCCCTCCATTTTTTCCACGCCCCTTTTTTCCCTCCACTACTCCACCCTCCTCTTTTCCTCCACTACTCCACCCTCCTCTTTTCCTCCACTACTCCACCCTCCTCTTTTCCTCCACTACTCCACCCTCCTCTTTTCCTCCACTACTCCACCCTCCTCTTTTCCTCCACTACTCCACCCTCCTCTTTTCCTCCACTACTCCACCTTCTTATGGGTACCCTATTTTCTGTATTTTGTGTTCCCAGGGGGCTTGGATGAGGGGCGTCAAAGGGGAGGATGTTGTGATGGTTTGAAAAAGGGAAGGGCCCTCTTTGCCCTATAGGGTGTCTTTTTTTAAAAGTCTTCTGCTCTTTATGTGGTGTGTTGTGCGTGTGCGTGTGCTGTGCGGTGTGTGTGTTGTGTGTGTGGGAGAGAGAGAGAGAGAAGAAGGAGAGAGAAAAGAGAGAGGAGAAGAGAGAGGAGAGGGAGAGAGAAGAGAGAGAGAGAGAGAAACCAGGAAATCTTTGCGGAAGGAATATTTATAGTTTTTAGTCCGTATTTTACACCTCCTCTCATACATGTCTTTTTTTTCCCCCCCCCCTCCCTCTCTCTCTCTCCCTTTTCCCTCTCGTTTTCTCTCTCCTCTCTCTCTCTCTCTTTTTCCTCCTCATCTCCCTCTTCCTCTCTTCTCCCTCTCTCTTTTTTTTACTCTTCCTCCCCTCTCTCTCCTCTCTCTTTTTCCCCCCCCCCTTTTTCTCCCCTCTCTCTTTTTTTCCCCCCAAACCCGTCTCCTCTTTATTTTTTATTTATCTCCTCTCTCTCTCTCCTCTCTCCTTCTCCCCCTCCTCTCTCTCCCTCTCTCCTCTCTCTCTCTTCCCCTCTCCTCTCTTCTCTCTCTCTCTCTCTCTCTCTCTTTCTCCTTTTTTTCGCCCTAAAAACCCGTCTCCTTTTTTTTATGATTTACTCCTCCCTTCTTTCCTCTCTCCCCTTCTCTCTCCCTCCCTTCTCTTCTCTTCTCTCTTCCTCCTCTCCCCTCTTTTCTCTTCCTCTCCTCTCCTTCTTCTCTCTTCTTCTTCTTTCTCTCTCTCTTTCTCTCTTTTTTTTGCCAAAACCCGTCCCTTTTTTTTTATGATTTTCTCCTCCCCTTTTTTTTTCTCTCTCTCTCTCCGCTCTCCCCCTCCTCTACCCCGCTCCTTCCTTTTCCCCCCCCCTTCCCCTTCTAACCCAGTCCTTTCCTACCCCTTCCCTCCACCTCTATCCCCCTTTGTCCTTTTGCCTACCCCCTTCCCTCCACTTCTACCCCCAATTCTTTTTTTTCTCCTTGGTTATTCCCTCCTTCCAATCACTCGTTTCCTAATTATTGCTCCCCTTTTCCCCTCCTTCTCTTCCTCCTCCCTTTCCCTCCCCTTCTCCCTCTCTACCCTCCTTCTTTTTCTCCTTTAACATTTTCCTTCGTCTTCTGTTTTATTCCCCCTTTCCTTCTTTCTTTCTTTCTTCTACTTTTCCCCTTTTTTTCTCCTCTCTCTCTTCCTCTCTCTCTCCTTTTTATCCCCCTTATCTCGTCTTCTTTCTTCTTTTTCCCACTTTTATCCCCTTCCTCTCCTCTCTCTCTCTCTTCTCTCTCTTCTCTCTCCTCTCTCCCCTCTCTCTCTCTCTCTCTCTCTCTCTCTAACCCGTACAACGTCCAACCAATACCACTCTTCATCTCTGTCTTGCTTGAACCAACCCTCTCTCTGTCACTGTCTCTCCCCCCCCACTCTCTCTCTCTCTCTCTCTCTCTCTCTCTCTCTCTCTCTCTCTCTCTCTCTCTCTCTCTCTCTCTCTCTCTCTCTCTCTCTTTCTAGGCAAGCCCCGGCACCTCCTCGCCTCACCTCCCTCCCTGCCTCGTCCCTGCCATCAGTCCACGCCTCCCACTGTCTGTAGATAACGGCAACAATACCTCACCACTGATGATACACGGGAGGCAACGACACGCAAAGGATAAGGGATAAAACAACAAGACGCAGAAAGAAAAAAAGAAAACAAAAACGGTGATAGGAAGAAAAGAAAGGGAAAAAAACGTTGAAAGAAAAAGGAATTAGAAAAAAACGATGTGGGAAGAAAAAAGGATAAAAAAACAAGGATTGAAAAGAAACAGAAAAAATATTAAAGACACGGAGAGAAAAAGTGGATAAAAAACGACGCGTAAAAAAAAATGCGGAAAGAAAAAGGATAAAAAAGAAAGAAGCGGAAAAAAAAGGGATAAAAAGGAAAGAAGCGGAAAAAAAGGGATAAAAAAGAAAGAAGCGGAAAGAAAAAGGGATAAAAAACGAAGCGTAAAAAAAAAGATGCGGAAAAAAATGGCTAAAAAAACTAGGATTAAAAAGGAACACAGAAAAAATATTAACGATGCGGAAAGAAAAAGTTATAAAAGAAGATACTCAAAAAGAATAAAGGGATAAAAAAACGAATCAGAAAGAAAAAGTGATAAAAAAAACGATTGAAAAGGAAAACAGAAAAAATATAAACGATCCAGGAATGAAAAAGTGTGGAAAAGAGAAAAAAAAATGGCATGGCAGTTATTCCGAGCCAAATTTTTCCCGTAAACTGTATTGAGACATAAATATGGAGGTGGGAAAAAACCCATAAAAAAAAAAAAAAAAATGTAAATAGATACAAAGAAACATAAATAAGGGTAGATATAAATAGAACATAAATAAGGGTAGATATAAATAGAACATAAATAAGGGTAGATATAAATAGAACATAAATAAGGGTAGATATAAATAGAGCATAAATAAGGGTAGATATAAATAGAGCATAAATAAGGGTAGATATAAATAGAGCATAAATAAGGGTAGATATAAATAGAGCATAAATAAGGGTAGATATAAAATAGAGCTAAATAAGTAATAAAATAGAACATAAGTAAGGGTAGATATAAATAGAACATAAATAAGGGTAATATACATGAGCATAAAAAGGGTGGGAATAAATAGACATAAATAAGGTAGATATAAATAGAACAAAACGTAAGGTAAGATATAAATAGAGCATAATAAGGGTAGATATAATAGAACATAAATAAGGGTAGATATAAAAAAAAAAAAAGGTAGATATAATGAACATAAAAAAGGTAGAAAATAAATAAAAACATAAAAGGGTAGATATAATGA
>JACEEZ010009483.1:57500-62500 GCA_016584305.1 Chionoecetes opilio | reverse complement strand
CCCCTCCTCCTCCTCCTCCTCCTCCTCCTCTTCCCCCTCCTCCTCCAACTTCTCCCCCAACTCCAAGGACAGCAACAAGAGAACTCATCAACAAGTTAACCCCTACAACGTCTCCTCCTCCTCCTCCTCCTCCTCCTCCTCCTCCTCCTCCTCCTCCTCCTCCTCCTCCCCTCCTCCCCCAACTCCAAGGACAGCAACACGAGAACTCATCAACAAGTTAACCCCTACAACGTCTCCTCCTCCTCTCTCCTCCTCCTCCTCTCCTCCTCCTCCCCCTCCTCCTCCTCCTCCTCTCCTCCTCCTCGCCCTTGGTTGCACTCATGACACGTCACGCAACCAGGTTCAAGAATCGTCCTATTCATTGACTCCTGAAGGGGAAAAAAAGAGGAAGAGAACACAGCTTTTGTTGCTTTCAGTGATTTTTGGTCGATTTGTCTTTTGGTTGCTGTGTGTGTGTGAGTTTGTAGCAATATCCGTACATTGCTACAAACACCAAATAAATAGTTACATAAATTTCCATCTCTTTCTCTCTCTCTTTCTTTTCTTTTCTCTTTTTCTTTCTTTCTTTTTCTCATTCTCTTTCCGTCTCTCCTCTTCTCCTTTTTCCTGTCTCCTATTTCCTCCTACTACTCTTGATCTAGCCTTTTCATTTCATTCATACTCGCTCTCTTCTTCATCTTACATATATTTTTCTATTCGACCTCCTCCTCCATTTTTTTCTTCCTACACACACAACACACACACACACACACACACACACACACACACACACACACAGACATTCCTTTCCCAACCTCTCCTCTTTTTCTCTTTTCTTCCCTCATTCACCCTCCTCCTCTTCCTCTCACTTTTCCACCCAGTTTCCCTCTTTCCAACGATCTGTTTTATACTCCTTCAACTTTCACCTTCCATTCCTCGCTTCTCTTCTCTCCTCTCTCTCTCTCTCTCTCTCTCTCTCTCTCTCTCTCTCTTCTCTCTCTCTCTCTCTCTCTCTCTCTCTCTCTCTCTCTCTCTCACATTTAAATTGCTTTCCACCACCACCATGACCCCCTCCTCCCCCTCTTCCCCCTCCCCCCCTCGGGTGTTCCCCAAGGCCATCGTTCCCATTTCCCCTCGTTCCATATAGGAGGAAGAAAAAGAACCATTTGACATTTGGGGCTCAACTCGGTGGAAAGGTCACGAAAAACCGAGTGTGTACTTCTTCTTTAAGTTCTCCTCCTCCTCTTCCTCCTCCTGCTGGTCCTCCTCCTTCTCCTCCTCCTCCTCCTCCTCCTCCTCCTCCTTCTCCTCCTTCTTCTTCTGGCCCTTCTTCCTCCTCTTCTTCCTTCTCCTTCTCCTTTTCCTTTTTCTACTGGTCTCCCTCCTTCTGCTTCTGCTTCTCCTCCTCCTCCTCCTCCTCCCCTCCTCCTCCTCCTCCTTCGTGTTCTGGCTCTCCTTCTCCTTTCACTCTTTTGTTTATTCCTCCTCTTTATTTGTATTGTTCTCTTACATCGTTTCTTACCTTATTTATATTCACCTCTCTCGTCCTCCTCCTCTCTCCTCCTTTTTCTCTTCTTCCTCCTCTTTCCTCTTTTTATCTCCGCCAACGAAGTTGGAGAGGTTATGTTTTCACCCCGATCTGTCTGTCTGTTTGTTAGTGTACAGGATTTCTCGAAAAGTTACGAATAGATTTGGACTAAACTCGGTAAACCAAGTCTATTTGGTATAAGGAAGGACTGATTTAATTTTGGATGAAATCTATTGACAAGTGTTGCCATGGCAACCAATTGATTAAATATTCGGCCGGAGGTATGCGCTCATACTCAATCAATCAATCATTGGGGGCGTACGCCGGGGCGCGCGTCGCCTCGCCCAACCTACGACGCCACTCCCGGGGGTCACCTCGCGCGAGTTCCCATGCAGGCTCCTTTCCCATACCAAGCAGCTCTCGACAAGAAACATCAACTTGCCCCAGCCACGAGCCTTGTGGGCGCCCCCTTGGCCTCCTCCACGCCGGATTGTCTCTTACAGATACAACCCGATGAGAAGGATCGGTTTCAGGGTAGCGTGCCATATGCCCATATAGCCGAAGTTGGCGCTGACGGACTATGCAGGTAATAGGCCTCGATTCAGTCTCACGGTGCAATCGCTGATTTGACACGTAATCATCCCAGCGATACCCCATGATTCTGCGAAGACACTTATTACCAAAGGCATTGATTCGTCTCTTCAAGTCACTATTTAGTGTCCATGTCTCACAACCATAGAGTAAGACAGGGATCACAAGCGACTTGAAGATCCGGATCTTTGTCCTCCTGCACAGATACCGACAACGCCAAATACTCCCGCTGAACGAGTCCATAACACCGTGGGCTATGCCAATCCGCCGTAAGGCTTCTTGACGTGACCCGCCGTCATTATGGACTGCGCTACCAAGGTATGTAAAACTTTCCAAGATCTCAATGTCCTCGCCACACGCATGAACAGACTGTACTGCTTCATCTAGTAAGTCTCCAAACACCTGGACCTTGGTCTTGAGCCAGAAGACCTCAAGTCCCAAAGGCTTTGCCTCCTCGTGCAGCGCCTCGAGAGCCATCACCAGGACCTCCAGCGACTCAGCAAAGATTACTGCATCATCGGCAAAAACAAGATCAGTGATCTTGGTGTTGCCGACGGATGCTCCACAATCACTTTGATCTACAACCTTGTCCAATACCCAGTCCATACAAGCGTTGAAAAGTGATGGGGCAAGGACGCACCCTTGCCTCAGTCCTGTATTCACAGGAAAGAAGCTGGATACACCTGCCCCACACTTCACAGCACTCTCAGTCCCAGAATACAGACCAGTTATCAAACCAATAGTCCTTGCAGGAATCCCTCGAAGTCGCAGAAGATCCCAGAGTAACTCACGATGCACTGAGTCAAACGCCTTCTTGAGATCAACATAGGCTGCAAGCATCCCCTGTCGAAACTCACGTCGGCGTTCCACCAGGACACGAAGCGCTAGGATACGGTCCGTTGTTGACTTACCAGGCGTGAACCCAGACTGCTGAGGTCTCTGATGCTTCACCAGATGACTGCGAATTCGTGTCAGCAATAGATGGGCAAGCACCTTGCCTGGTACGCTGAGCAGTGTAATACCGCGGTAATTGTTGCAGTCCTGACGGTCCCCTTTCCCTTTCCAGATAGGGACGACCAGCCCCCTTTTCCAGTCAGGAGGAATGGTACCTGATTGCCACACGGCAGTCAGGACAGCATGCAACCCGCGGATCATGGCCTCACCCCCAGCTTTGAGGAGCTCCGCACTGATATTACAAACACCAGCTGCCTTTCCACCCTTCAACTTTGCTACAGCCTCTCTGACTTCGTCAAGAGAGGGTGCGGTTTCGTCAATGGGAGGATCGGCATCCACTGCCTGTAACCCAGTGGTGTGAAGCTGCTCAGTTGGAGGGTCCACCGTGAACAACTGCCCAAAGCTCATACTGAGTGCATATATATATATATATATATATATATATATATATATATATATATATATATATATATATATATATTATATATATATATATATAATATATATATATATATAAACATATATTTTTTTTTATATATATATATATATATTTTTTTTTATTTTTTTTTTACTTTTTTTTTTTTTACTTTTTTATATTCGGGCGGAGGTATGCGCTCTATGAGTGCCCCCCCCCCCCCTAGTTTTCCCCTGCTTTCCCTTACTTCACTTTCCCTTTTCTCAAGTTACTCTCTCCTTTTCTCTCTCTTTCTCTTCCCATCTGCTACTCTGCCACTCTTTCCAACATGCTTCTCCACTTTCGATCTCCTCCTCCTCCTCCTCCTCTTCCCCCTCTTTTTTTTCTCTTCCTCTTCTTCTTCTCCTATGTGTTCTTCTTCTTCTTCCTATTCTTCTGTTTCTTCTTCTGCTTCTGCTTCTTCTTCTTCTTCTTCTTCTTCTCCGTCTTCTTCTTCTTCTTCTTCTTCTTCTTCTTCTTCTTCTTCTTCTCCGTCTTCCTCCTCCTCCTCCTCCTCCTCCTCCTCCTACAGCTACCACACAATTATCCTCTTACATAAAGGCGTATAATTTTTTCATTCGCAGTAAAGTATAAACGATGAGAGTAATAAATGAGGTTATTTGTATTAGGACAGGAACCCATAACTTTACTTTTTAAATCCTCTCTCTCTCTCTCTCTCTCTCTCTCTCTCTCTTCTCTCTTCCAGCGATCTTTTTATACTCCTTCAATTATCACCTTCCATTCCTCGTTTCTCTCTCTCTCTCTCTCTCTCTCTCTCTCTCTCTCTCTCTCTCTCTCTCTCTCTCTCTCTCTCTCTCTCTCTCTCTCTCTCTCTCTCTCTCTCAATGTCCTTATTTTCTTTTGTATTTGCACTGGGAACAATATTTCAAGATCTTTTTATTTGTTCTCATAACTTAAACTTCCCTTGTTATAATATTTGCCATCAGCGGAGAAACAATAGATTCTTATGTAGTTTTGAATCACTGTTGACATTTTGGAAGTTTCTCTCACCAATCTGAGCAGCTGGATAAAATAGAAGGAGGAAGGAGGAGGAAGGAGGAAGGAGGAGGAAGGAGGAAGGAAGAAGGAGGAGGAAGGAATGAAGGAAGAAGAACAGGAAAAGAAACATAGGAGGTAGAAGAGAAAAAGGTAAACAAGGATGTAGGGAATAAGAAAAGAAAACAAAAAATATGAGGGAAAAGGAGAGGAGAAAAAAATAGGAGAGAAAGGAAGGGAGAATTAATGAATGTAGGCAAAGGTACAGAGAGAGAGAGAGAGAGAGAGAGAGAGAGAGAGAGAGAGAGAGAGAGAGAGAGAGAGAGAGAGAGAGAGAGAGAGAGAGAGAGAGAGAGAGAGAGAGAGAGGAGAGAGAGAGAGAGAGAGAGAGAAGAGTAGAGAGAGAGAGAGAGAGAGAGAGAGAGAGAGAGAGAGAGAGAGAGAGTTAGATAAGTTTGGAAAGAGGCAGCGGACTTCCAAAAATTGAGGTGACAGTCA
>JACEEZ010009483.1:37500-52500 GCA_016584305.1 Chionoecetes opilio | reverse complement strand
TTGGAGGAGGTCGCAATCACCCGCCATTCACCCAACGATCATCACACGAAAATTCCCCCATAAATCAGTCTTCATCTTTAATATTACACCCGAATATCGCGACCTTGACATGCGAGAACCCGATATTTTCCTTGCCTGTCACTTATATCTGATGACAAAAAGGGATGAAAAAGAAATAAATGTGAAAAGGAGTGTTGAAAAAAGTGTTAGAAAAAAAAGGTCAAATGAAAAGATGGGCAAAAAATATATTGAAGAAAAGAAAACATGAATAAAAGGGTGTTGAAAAAAGGGGGAAAAAAATAAAGGGAAACAAATAGGTTGGAAAAAAAAAAAAAAGGTGGTTTGAAGAGTAATAAAATGGAAAAACGTGTTGAATAAGAAAAAAAGGGAAAGAAGGGTGTTAAAAAGGGATAAAGGGTGTTGAAAAAGGGGAAAAAAAGGGGAAATAGGGATAAAAAGGTGTAGAAAAAAGGGAAAAAGGGATAAAAAGGTGTAAAAAAAGGGAAATAGGGATAAAAAGGTGTAAAAAAAGGGAAATAGGGATAAAAAGGTGTAAAAAAAAGGGAAATTGGGATAAAAAGGTGTAAAAATAAGGGAAATAGGGATAAAAAGGTGTAAAAATAAGGGAAATAGGGATAAAAAGGTGTAAAAAAAGGGAAATAGGGATAAAAAGGTGTATAAAAAGGTAAATAGGGATAAAAAGGTAGAAAAAAAGGGAAATAGGGATAAAAAGGTGTAAAAAAAGGGAAATAGGGATAAAAGGTGTAAAAAAAAGAAGGGAAATAGGGATAAAAAGGTGTAAAAAAAAGGGAAATAGGGATAAAAAGGTGTCGAAAAAAGGGAAATAGGGATAAAAAGGTGTAAAAAGAAGGGAAATAGGGATAAAAAGGTGTTAAAAAAAGGGAAATAGGGATAAAAAAGTTTAGAAAAAAGGGAAATAGAGATAAAAAGGTGTTAAAAAAAAGGGAAAATAGAGATAAAAAGGTGTAAAAAAAGGGAAATAGGGATAAAAAGGTGTAAAAAAAAAGAAAAAGTGATAAATGGGTGTTGAACAATGCAACAAAAAGAAAAAAAAAGAAAAAAAAGTGTTAATGCTGTTTTTCCACTGTTAGTGCGGGTTTTGTTGTTGCGCCGGTTGTCATGCACTTTCGTCATGCATGGGTTGGAATAATCAGTCGGTTATCTTTCTTGGTTTAATAAAGGATAACAAAGTACTTTCATTCACTTGTAGTGTTCAGGAACTCTCTTTTTCTCTCGTGTTCAACTCGCGTGTAGAATGTTCAAGGTCTATCACTCTGTGTCTCGTGTTCACTGGTGTTCACTGCCTCTCGTGTTCACTGGTAATGTTGGTCTTTGCCCACGGTGTCGTGTGGGCAAACTTGCCCACACGACAACGGGTCGCGTGTGGGACTCTACGCACGGTCACGTGTGTGTCTTACGTAGACCAAAAGTTATCTGCCTCAAAAATTACTCTTTTTCACATCTAGCCTATGACCATGACGTCACATCGCGTCACAACTTGGAGGACCTATCATAGACAAGACATGTACTGTTCTCACTTTTTCTTCAGCCAATCATGAAAGCCAAAGAACTGCTGAAACTACATTTTTGTAATCTAAACCTGAACCTTTTGTGATGACAAGCAGGAAGAATTATCGGTTTTACAAGAATTGTGGCGTACATTTTCTCGCTCTCTCTCTCGGTAATAAATCAATCTAGCTAACTTATTTCTATCCTTGTTCAGACTAAAACACCTATTACAAAAGGTTGTTGCAAAAGTGTTAGAAATAAAAGTGTGTCGTGGTATTCAGAGGACCTATTGACCCTTTCTAGACACGCCCTTCACCTCCTTGCCCTTTAAGTCATACATCAGAGCCTTTTTTTCTATCTTCTCTTCTTCTATCTACTATATCTTCTATCTCTACCTATCTTTCTATGTCTCTTCTTCTTCTATCTCTTCTATCTATCTTTCTATGTCTCTTCTTCTATCTCTATCTATCTTTCTATGTCTCTTCTTCTATCTCTTCTATCTATCTCTTTATGCCTCTTCTTCTATCTCTTCTATCTATCTCTTTATGCCTCTTCTTCTATCTCTTCTATCTATCTCTTTATGCCTCTTCTTCTATCTCTTCTATCTATCTCTTTATGCCTCTTCTTCTATCTCTCCTATCTATCTTTCCATGCCTCTTCTTCTATCTCTTCTATCTATCTTTATATGTCTCTTCTTCTATCTCTCCTATCTATCTTTCTATGCCTCTTCTTCTATCTCTTCTATCTATCTTTCCATGCCTCCTCTTCTATCTCTTTTATCTATCTTTCCATGTCTCTTCTTCTATCTCTTGTTTCTATCTCTTTATGCCTCTTCTTCTATCTCTTCTATCTATCTTTATATGTCTCTTCTTCTATCTCTCCTATCTATCTTTATATGCCTCTTCTTCTATCTCTTCTATCTATCTCTTTATGTCTCTTCTTCTATCTCTCCTATCTATCTTTATATGTCTCTTCTTCTATCTCTTCTATCTATCTCTTTATGTCTCTTCTTCTATCTCTCCTATCTATCTTTATATGTCTCTTCTTCTATCTCTTCTATCTACCTCTTTATGTCTCTTCTTCTATCTCTCCTATCTATCTTTATATGCCTCTTCTTCTATCTCTTCTATCTATCTCTTTATGCCTCTTCTTCTATCTATATTGGCCACACGTTTATGTTCATCGTCTCTATCGCCCTTCCATTCCATCAGTCTTTGTCTTATACCCCGTGGGCGTTCATGGCTTTCCCTGCACGTACCCCTCTCTCTCTCTCTCTCTCTCTCTCTCTCTCTCTCTCTCTCTCTCCCTCTCTCTCAGTTTGTGTGTGAGAATTTTAAACCTGTCCTGCCCAATCGTCCTCCCACGCAGGATTCCTCGCTTGCTTGAACGGTGCTCTGTCTCAACTGTCTGCCTGTTCCTCTATTCCTTCTTTGTCTGGTTCCTCTGTTCCTTCTTTATCTGGTTCCTCTGTTCCTTCTTTATCTGGTTCCTCTGTTCCTTCTTTATCTGGTTCCTCTGTTCCTTCTTTATCTGGTTCCTCTGTTCCTTCTTTATCTGGTTCCTCTATTCCTTCTTTATCTGGTTCCTCTATTCCTTCTTTATCTGGTTCCTCTGTTCCTTCTTTATCTGGTTCCTCTGTTCCTTCTTTATCTGGTTCCTCTGTTCCTTCTTTGTCTGGTTCCTCTGTTCCTTCTTTATCTGGTTCCTCTGTTCCTTCTTTATCTGGTTCCTCTGTTCCTTCTTTATCTGGTTCCTCTGTTCCTTCTTTGTCTGGTTCCTCTGTTCCTTCTTTATCTGGTTCCTTTATTCCTTCTTTGTCTGGTTCCTTTATTCCTTCTTTGTCTGGTTCCTTTATTCCTTCTTTATCTGGTTCCTCTATTCCTTCTTTGTCTGGTTCCTTTATTCCTTCTTTGTCTGGTTCCTTTATTCCTTCTTTGTCTGGTTCCTCTATTCCTTCTTTATCTGGTTCCTTTATTCCTTCTTTGTCTGGTTCCTTTATTCCTTCTTTGTCTGGTTCCTTTATTCCTTCTTTGTCTGGTTCCTTTATTCCTTCTTTGTCTGGTTCCTCTGTTCCTTCTTTGTCTGGTTCCTCTGTTCCTTCTTTGTCTGGTTCCTTTATTCCTTCTTTGTCTGGTTCCTCTATTCCTTCTTTGTCTGGTTCCTTTATTCCTTCTTTGTCTGGTTCCTTTATTCCTTCTTTGTCTGGTTCCTTTATTCCTTCTTTGTCTGGTTCCTCTGTTCCTTCTTTATCTGGTTCCTCTGTTCCTTCTTTGTCTGGTTCCTCTGTTCCTTCTTTATCTGGTTCCTTTATTCCTTCTTTGTCTGGTTCCTTTATTCCTTCTTTATCTGGTTCCTCTGTTCCTTCTTTGTCTGGTTCCTCTGTTCCTTCTTTATCTGGTTCCTCTGTTCCTTCTTTATCTGGTTCCTCTGTTCCTTCTTTGTCTGGTTCCTCTATTCCTTCTTTGTCTGGTTCCTCTGTTCCTTCTTTATCTGGTTCCTCTGTTCCTTCTTTATCTGGTTCCTCTGTTCCTTCTTTGTCTGGTTCCTCTGTTCCTTCTTTATCTGGTTCCTCTGTTCCTTCTTTGTCTGGTTCCTCTGTTCCTTCTTTATCTGGTTCCTCTGTTCCTTCTTTATCTGGTTCCTCTGTTCCTTCTTTGTCTGGTTCCTCTGTTCCTTCTTTGTCTGGTTCCTCTGTTCCTTCTTTGTCTGGTTCCTCTGTTCCTTCTTTATCTGGTTCCTCTGTTCCTTCTTTGTCTGGTTCCTCTGTTCCTTCTTTGTCTGGTTCCTCTGTTCCTTCTTTGTCTGGTTCCTCTGTTCCTTCTTTGTCTGGTTCCTCTGTTCCTTCTTTGTCTGGTTCCTCTGTTCCTTCTTTGTCTGGTTCCTCTGTTCCTTCTTTGTCTGGTTCCTCTATTCCTTCTTTATCTGGTTTCTCTGTTCCTTCTTTGTCTGGTTCCTCTGTTCCTTCTTTGTCTGGTTCCTCTGTTCCTTCTTTGTCTGGTTCCTCTGTTCCTTCTTTGTCTGGTTCCTCTGTTCCTTCTTTATCTGGTTCCTCTGTTCCTTCTTTATCTGGTTCCTCTGTTCCTTCTTTGTCTGGTTCCTCTGTTCCTTCTTTATCTGGTTCCTCTGTTCCTTCTTTGTCTGGTTCCTCTATTCCTTCTTTGTCTGGTTCCTCTGTTCCTTCTTTATCTGGTTCCTCTGTTCCTTCTTTGTCTGGTTCCTCTATTCCTTCTTTGTCTGGTTCCTCTGTTCCTTCTTTGTCTGGTTCCTCTGTTCCTTCTTTGTCTGGTTCCTCTGTTCCTTCTTTGTCTGGTTCCTCTGTTCCTTCTTTGTCTGGTTCCTCTGTTCTGTCCTTTGTTTTGTTTTTCAATTGCTTTTCCTTTGTTTTTCGCTCCTTTATTAAAAGTCTCGTTTTCTTTTGTCTTCTGCTATCTATTTTTTTTCTTCAGTTTTTCTCTGTTTTCCTCCAGCTCCTTTTTTTGTTGTTTTGTCTTTTTCATCGTTTTTCTTCTGTTTGCGTTTCTCTCCTCTTTGTTACTTTGTTTCTCTATATTTTTTCTTGTCTTATTCTGTCTGATTGAATTGAGGTTCAGGAGAAGGCCATTGATGTCTAAACCTATTTATATCAATAGGCTTATATTTATATCAATAGGCTTAGGTCGGGGGGTCTGTCTGTCTGTCTGTCTGTCTGTCTGTCTGTCTGTCTGTCTGTCTGTCTGACTGTCCTCGAGAGATCAAGAAAGCGAGAGATCAAGGGACGTGATAAAAAGGATAGCAAAAACAAAGTCGGGACACCATCACATCAGCAAACACTCTCTCTCTCTCTCTCTCTCTCTCTCTCTCTCTCTCTCTCTCTCTCTCTCTCTCTCTCTCTCTCTCTCTCTCTCTCTCTCTCTCTCTCTCTCTCTCCATTATCTCCTTTATCATCATCTTTTTCTCCTCTCCTTTCTTATCTGTGATCCCTTCTTTCATCCCCCGAGAATCCACCTCCCTTTTATCCACCTATTCTTCCTCCTTCTTTCCAAAGCTATAAAATTCCCCTTTCTCCTCTTTCTATACTCCTTTCATCCCCTTCTTGCAAATCCTCCTCCTCCTCCTCCTTCTCCTCCTCCTCCTCCTCCTCCTCCTCTTCCTCTTCCTCTTCCTCTTCCTCCTCCTCTTCCTCCTCCTCCTCCTCCTCCTCCCCTTCACCCCAAGAGTCTCACCCATTGACCTAAGGATAAATCAGGCGGCAAGTCACCTGTACTGATGATGATGTTTATCCGACATCTTGATCCTTCTGCAGTCACTCCTCTTCCTCCTCCTCTTCTTCCTCTTCCTCCTTCTCCTCTTCTTCTTCCTCCTCCTCCTCCAGGCCTCATCTTGCAGCCTCCTCCTCCTCCTCCTCCTCTCGCTGCCTTCCTCCTCCTCCTCCTCTCGCTGCCTTCCTCCCTCTCCTCCTCCTCCCACAAGATAAGAAGAAACTTAAAGGGCAGAGATTTCTTCCAAGCCATAAAATAATCGTGCACATCAAGGGAAGAAATGTGAAGTGGATAAGTCCCTTGCGTTAGCCCCTGAGGAACGCCGTCATCAGGAGACCTTCGGCGGGAGTTATCTGAAAGCCCCCGCGGCTCAGAGACTCCACAGCAGAATCCTAAGCCAGTTTAAACCGCGGCACAGCACTCCAGGAATATACTAAGACAGTTAAAGAGTCCTCACGAAGGGTATAGTGGAAGACAAGGACTGGATTACACCTTCCCCTTCCACTTTGGGAAGGCAGTAGCAGAGTGGTTAGCGTCCGAGTGGTCTTCTCGGTGACCCGATTTCAATCCCCGATGAGGGCGAATATCCACTTTAAATCTTTCTGCACCGTCGAGTGGCCTAAGAACACCCACAAGCTGCCCATGCCAACCATCACAGTCCTCGAGTGAACCTCCAGGGCCTACCATCCCACCCCTGGAGGTCACTGTCTACAAGCGCTATTGGCACAAATGTAAAGAAGAAAAAAACGTTGGGAGGTATAATTGGGTCGCTTGTAGAGGTTTGAGACACACACGCGACAGCCCTGCCTGAATCCCCGCCGCGCCGTGGACAGCTGGATGGACGGGACTGGCGGCTTGGGAGATGACGTGCCGCTGTGATCACTATTACTCCTATCACTTTTATCCTATCCAGTATCCTATGATTCTGTCACTCATTTGTTACGCTCCTTCCTACTCTCTGTTTTTTGTCTCTTTTCCTACTTTCATTTTTTTTTGTCCTTTCTTCCATCTAATGTTACTATTTTTGATATTTCGACTTTCTTTTTATCCTCTAGTCACTCATTTGTCACGCTTCTTCTGCCTTCTCTCTCTCTCTTTTTTTGGGTTCTTTTATTACTTTCCCTACTTCTTTTAGTCAGTTCTTCCTTTCTTGCTTTGATTTTCTAATGTTATTTCTTTCGTAATTTTTTTTCATCCAGTATTCACTTATTTGTCACGCTTCTTCTTTCTTCTCATTTGTTTTACTTTTCCTTCTTTCCCAACTCTTTAAATAATTTCTTCCATAATTTTCCTTTTCTTCTTATGTTACTACTTTCGATATTTCCTTTTATCCACTATTCACTTTCTCCCTGTCACTACCCTGCTAACTATGCTACATCCCCTGTTTAGTACCTTCACACCCTGTCACACACACCTACGAAACTTCTTACGCCCCCCCCCCTACCACACCCCCTGTTTTACTACCTCCACACCCTTAACACACCAACCGACCTAGTTACGCCTCCCTGTCACTTCCTTAACCCTGCCGCAGCCTCCTTGTTATACTCACACCCATCTCTGCCCCCTGCCCTTTATTGCTATGCTAATCCTGTTAACCTAGAGACCTTCCTCCCGAGGGCTTGATCTTGATCCTGGGTTTTGTTGCTTATCTTCCCTTAACCCCTTGAGTCCTATAACGTAATTTTCATTGTAATTTGACCACCATTAGACGATTTTAATGAATATAAGCAATATTTTATAGATATGACCTGTTTAATATCCTTGTCCATTACGGTAGCTAATTTGGTATATCAAGTTAGTTTTCGTAATTTTATGGCTAACAACAGAGAGTTTTATATAGGAAAGAAAAGATCTGGGTGTAATGGGATTAAGGAGGCGCTGAGAGATTTGTGCTGAGTTGAGGTTGAAATTGAGTTCTGTGAAAAAATAAGGTAACGTTTATATTCAACTTTAAATCTGACCTGAATATAGCTGAGAAAATAATATGAATTTTTTGTCTGTGGAAGAACTTTTGCTTTTGTTGTTTTATGCATGGAAGGATATTAGTGTTGAAAGGACAATAAAAATACAGATTGTCAGTAAAATCTACACGATCCGAAAAAAGAGAAAAATGAAGAAAGCAAAAGTCAGCTGCCGTGATGTGAAAGAGAACAAAAATAGATAACAGAAAAAAAAGAGAAAGAAGGAAAGAAAAAGTAAACCTACATTAAAACAAGACACCATAAAATGAGAGAAAAAGATGGATAAAAGAAAAAAAGCAAGCAAGAAAGAAAGACAGGTAAACCTACATCAAAACAAGACACCAAAATGTATCGTACAATAACAAAACAACAACAACAACAGTCATTCGTTTACCATTGGGCGGCATGAACGATATCTTCAGGGATCGTGTGTAAATAGTGAAGTGCTGCTATATTTATCATCCGTTTTCCTTTTTTCCTCGCACCGCACGCATCGCTTTGAAGTCTGCAGGCCATTACTCCTATGTATATACTTCTTCTTACTTCTGTGGAGGCCATTACTTCTGCCTCACACAACACTCAGCTGGGATTCAAAGAAAAGACCATTTCAGACGTGGCATTAAGTCGCCTGGCACTCTAGTTGGCACTCGAGGTCGTCTTGCTAATGGCACTCTACTTACACGTCACTAAATAGATGGCACAAAGAGAAGTCTAATACAAGTATAATGGTAGGAAGGAAATAACTTTATCTTCCTTTAAAGCGAAAAAGTGAAGCACGTCATCATCGAAAAACTAGATTGAAAAGACACAAAATTATAACACTTTTCTGGGCCAAAAGAAAAAAATGAAACAAAAAAGCCCGCTATTATATATTTCTGTTATTATATTTTGCTGTTTATCTTTTTCTTTTTTCTTTTTTGGTGATGCTTTTTTTTACAAGGAGTGAATCAGGCGGAAAGAAAATAAACTCACATATTCTTTAAAGCGAAAAAAGCAAAGCAAATCATTATCGAAAGAATTAAAGCTAAAAAAAAATCTATAAGTGTCAGGATAGATTATTAAAAGTATATGAAATCTACTAAAAGAAAATACTTGTTATATAAAAAAAAATGGCACTATGGTAGCCTACTCTCAAGTCATACATCTCGTGCAGTGTCCTTTAAGTATACATATACATATATCTTAAGGTACGTAAATCAAAAGAAAAATAGTGTTTCTCGCTACAATTTCATATTACAAGACAGTATTTTAGTAGATTTCAGATATATTTTAATAATAATCTTTCTGGACACTTCATTTTCATCTTTCTTTTTTTATGTACAGTTCCTTCGATAATGATGTACTTCGCATTTTCGCTTTAATTAACGGAAGATAATGAGTGTTTATCTTTCCGCCTGATTAACTCCTTATTAGCAACGCCAAAAAATAGTATAAGATAATAACAATAACAAAAAAAATAGCGGGCTTTTTTGTTATTTTTTTTAGGTGCAGAAAATAGGCAGGAAAAGGGCAGAAAATAGGCAGAAATAGGCAGAAATTAGGTAGAAAATAGGCAGGAAATAGGCAGAAATAGGCAAGAAATAGGCAGGAAATAGGTAGAAATAGGCAGAAAATAGGTAGAAATAGGCAGAAAATAGGCAGAAAATAGGCAGGAAATAGGCAGGAAATAGGTAGAAAATAAGTAGAAATAGGCAGTACATAGGCAGGAAATAGGCAGGAATAGGCAGAAAATAGGCAGAAATAGGCAGAAAATAGGTACATATACAGGAAATAGGCAGAAAATAGGTAGAAAATAGGCAGAAATAGGCAGTACATAGGTACATATACAGGAAATAGGCAGAAAATAGGCAGAAAATAGGCAGGAAATAGGCAGGAAATAGGTACATATACAGGAAATAGGCAGAAAATAGGTAGAAAATAAGTAGAAATAGGCAGTACATAGGCAGGAAATAGGCAGGAATAGGCAGAAAATAGGCAGAAAATAGGCAGGAAATAGGCAGGAAATAGGTACATATACAGGAAATAGGCAGAAAATAGGTAGAAAATAAGTAGAAATAGGCAGTACATAGGCAGGAAATAGGCAGGAATAGGCAGAAAATAGGCAGAAAATAGGCAGGAAATAGGCAGGAAATAGGTACATATACAGGAAATAGGCAGAAAATAGGTAGAAAATAAGTAGAAATAGGCAGTACATAGGCAGGAAATAGGCAGGAATAGGCAGAAAATAGGCAGAAATAGGCAGGAAATAGGCAGGAAATAGGTACATATACAGGAAATAGGCAGAAAATAGGTAGAAAATAAGTAGAAATAGGCAGTACATAGGCAGGAAATAGGCAGGAATAGGCAGAAAATAGGCAGAAATAGGCAGGAAATAGGCAGGAAATAGGTAGCTACATATACAGGAAATAGGCAGAAAATAGGTAGAAAATAAGTAGAAATAGGCAGTACATAGGCAGGAAATAGGCAGGAATAGGCAGAAAATAGGCAGAAATAGGCAGGAAATAGGCAGAAATAGGCAGGAAATAGGCAGGAAATAGGTACATATACAGGAAATAGGCAGAAAATAGGCAGAAATAGGCAGGAAATAGGCAGGAAATAGGTACATATACAGGAAATAGGCAGAAAATAGGCAGAAAATAGGCAGGAAATAGGCAGGAAATAGGTACATATACAGGAAATAGGCAGAAAATAGGCAGAAAATAGGCAGGAAATAGGCAGGAAATAGGCAGGAAATAGGTACATATACAGGAAATAGCAGAAAATAGGCAGAAAATAGGTAGAAATAGGCAGAAAATAGGCAGAAAATAGGCAGGAAATAGGCAGGAAATAGGCAGGAAATAGGCAGAAAATAGGCAGGAAATAGGCAGGAAATAGGCAGAAAATAGGCAGGAAATAGGCAGGAAATAGGCAGGAAATAGGCAGGAAATAGGCAGAAAATAGGCAGAAAATAGGCAGGAAATAGGCAGGAAATAGGTACATATACAGGAAATAGGCAGAAAATAGGCAGAAAATAGGTAGAAATAGGCAGAAAATAGGCAGAAAATAGGCAGGAAATAGGTACATATACAGGAAATAGGCAGAAAATAGGCAGAAAATAGTCTTATCTAAATTTGAGACCCTGTAAACGACCTGGGATTTACACAAACTTTTCAATCTCATTCTTATTAAGGCGAGAGAGAGAGAGAGAGAGAGAGAGAGAGAGAGAGAGAGAGAGAGAGAGAGAGAGAGAGAGAGAGAGAGAGAGAGAGAGAGAGAGAGAGAGAGACAAGGTAAATACAGGTAAAGGTTTCATTATCACGAGACAAAAACAGATCAAATGATAAGAAAAAAAAGAGATAAAATGATGAGAAAAAAGGAGATTCAAGGATAAAAAAAAAAGGTCCTGTCATCGCTTACATTTTCTATCCTCCTCACTAATGGCCAATCAGATTTAGCATGGAGGGCAAAGCGGTAATCTGATTGGCTGAGAGAAATGCCTCGTGCTCGTCCATGCGTGTGATTGGCTGGCATGCTTTTGTCGCGGCCAATCACAAAGGCGCATTGACTGTCCCTCATTCCTGCGGGTATCGAACTGGTGTCATCTTCGGGAATTCCAGTTAGAGAGGAATGGTGATAAGGTGATAGTGACACACACACACACACACACACACACACACACACACACACACGTTATGAAGAAGAGGGAAAGGAAGGAGTGAAGGACAACCAGAGAGAGAGAGAGAGAGAGAGAGAGAGAGAGAGAGAGAGAGAGAGAGAGAGAGAGAGAGAGAGAGAGAGAGAGAGAGAGAGAGAGAGAGAGAGAGAGAGAGAGAGAGAAGTAGGAGGCAGGAATGGAGGTAGAGGAAAGGAGAGAAGGAAGGAGGAAGGAAAGGAGGAAGGAAGGAAGGAAGGAGAAGGAAGGAGAGAAGTAAGGAAGGAGAGAAGGAAGGAAGGAAGGAAGGAGAAGGAAGGAGAGAAGGAAGGAGAGAAGGAAGGAGAGAAGGAAGGAGAGAAGGAAGGAAGGAAGGAGGGAAGGTGTGACGGTGGCTTCCTATTCAACACATAATTTATTGTTGTGAATGGGATGATGACCTTCCAAGATTAAACTGTTTACGAGGGAACCACCATAATATCCGAGAGAGAGAGAGAGAGAGAGAGAGAGAGAGAGAGAGAGAGAGAGAGAGAGAGAGAGAGAGAGAGAGAGAGAGAGAGAGAGAGAGAGAGAGAGAGAGAGAGAGAGAGAAAATGTAACTTAGGACGTAGTAAGCACGGAGAAGGTCAAGGTCAGGGTCACACTCCTCCTTCTCCTCCTCCTACTCTCTTCCTCCTCTCTTCCTCCTCTCTTCTTCCTCCTCCTCCTCCTCCTCCCCTCCTCCTCCTCCTGCTCCTCCGCCTCCTCCTCCTTTCCTCCTCCTCTTCCTCCTACTATTTTATATATACCTGTCTCCTTCCTCTTCCTTCCTACTCCTCCTCTTGAATGACTGCCGGTTTCTGACGTTCGTGGAAATAAATAACATAAATAAATAAATAAATAAATAAATTGACCAATAAATCAACCAATAATAATTTAACACCGATACATGAAATCAATAATTTAACACCAATACATAACACCAATACATAATAAATTAAGCCAATAGACCAATCACTAATCACCAATCACCAATCACCAATCACCAATCACCAATCACCACTAAATCAAGAGAAAATACATCATGACAAGATCGATTGTCTTATGAGCTCAGAATAAAAAGAAACACGGTGATTGTAGGACGCTGAAAGGTGGTCCGTCAAGTGTGAGGATCTACCTGAGGAGGAAGAGAGGGAGGAAGGAAAAGAAAGGAATAATAGGAGGATCGTGTGAAGACAAAGATACATACGATTCTGAGCTTGTTCGAGACCGGTCATGTGGAAAGAGAGAATAAAAACTGTTCTGTTGAGTCACGAAAAGTGCACACACAAAGAAACGGTTCCTTTATTTATATATCTCTCTCTCTTCCTCTCTTTGTTCTGATATGATATTGTGTAAGAGAGAGAGAGAGAGAGAGAGAGAGAGAGAGAGAGAGAGAGAGAGAGAGAGAGAGAGAGAGAGAGAGAGAGAGAGAGAGAGAGAGAGAGAGAGAGAGAGAGAGAGAGAGAGAGAGAGAGAGAGTCACACAAAGAAACGGTTCCTTTATTTATATATATCTCTCTCTTCCTCTCTTTGTTCTGATATGATATTGTGTAAGAGAGAGAGAGAGAGAGAGAGAGAGAGAGAGAGAGGAGAGAGGAGAGAGAGAGAGAGAGAGAAGAGAGAGAGAGAGAGAGAGAGAGAGAGAGAGAGAGAGAGAGAGAGAGAGAGAGAGAGAGAGAGAGAGGGGAGAGAGAGAGAGGGAGAGAGAGAGAGAGAGAGAGAGAGAGAGAGAGAGAGAGAGAGAGAGAGAGAGAGAGAGAGAGAGAGAGAGAGAGAGAGAGAGAGAGAGAGAGAGAGAGAGTCACACAAAAAACAAAAAAACAAAAAAACTTTAGTCATAAATAAATATGAAATACGAAAATTGCTTCTTTGAGTCACAAGATAAAATGAAAACAGTTTCTTTGACTCAGATATGAAGACAAAAAATCTGTTCAGTTGAGTTCCCTTTGAGTCACATAGAATAGAAGAAGAAAAAAACTTTCACATGTCACACAAATAACAACGCGTTGACCACAAAGTTTCGATTCCTTACTTAAAACAACCTGACGAAGGCGGTGAAGAAGGAAAGAAGTGTTGGAAAATACTCGAAGCAATTCCCTTGGACTTAATGCATTTTCTTCCTTCCTTCCAAATTGAGTCCTTAAATTTATTAGCCTTAGGAGGAGGACCTTAGGAGTAGGAGGGGCGGGAAGGACACACGCGAGCCTTAAGAACTTCCTCCCATCCTTGCCCTGATAGATGGGGTGATGGGGGGCGTGGTTGAGGGCGTGGGGGGGGGGGTAGAGGTAGGTAGCAATGGGCCGGGAGGGTGTGAGTTGTGTGGAGGCGAGGTGGGGCGATACATTACGAGGAAGGTGGATGAGGGAGGGAAGGGAAGGAAGGGAGGGAGGGATGGGAGGAAGGGAAGGAAGGGAGGGGAGGGAGAGAATGGAGTAGGAGGGCTGGAGAGAAGGGAGGGAAGGGAAGGGAGGGAAGGAGGGAGGAAGGGAGGGAAGGGAGGGAAGGGAGGGAAGGGAGGGAGGGAAGGAAGGAAGGGAGGGAAGGAAGGGAAGGGAGGGAGGGAAGGATGAAAGTAACACGAAGACAGGGGAGATATGAAGGACAAAGGGAAGGTAGAAGGAAGGAAGGAAGGAAGGAAGGAAGGAAGGAAGGAAGGACAGATTGTTGGAAGGAAGGAAGGGAGGATAGATGGTTGGAAGGAAGGAAGGAAGGAAGGAAGGAAGGAAGGAAGGAAGGAAGGAAAGAAGAATGGAAGGAAGGAAAGAGGGATGGAAGGACAACAGAAGCAACAGATTTTATATAGACAAAACAAGAGAGAGAGAGAGCGAGAGAGAGAGAGAGGAGAGAGAGAGAGAGAGAGGAGAGGAGAAAAAGGAGGGAGGAGAGAAAGAAGGGGGAGAGAAAAGGGGGAGGGAGAGGGAGAGAGAGAGAGAGGGGTTGGGGGGGTTGAAAATAGTTGAGGGAAAGAAACNTTTTTTATTTTTTTTTTTTTTTTAAAATTTTCCCTTTTTTTTTTCAAGGAAATTTTTTTTTTCTTATTTTTTTTTTTTTTATTTTTTTTTTAAATCATTTTTTTACTTCCTTTTTTATTTTTTCACATTTCCCTTCTTCTCCTTTATCAATTTTTAACCTATTCCCCTCATTCTAATCTCCACCCATTCCTTATTCCCCTCTTTATCATACTATTCCCTATCTCCCTCATTTACTACGTGTATTTTCTCCCCTCTGGTTCCCTTTATCTCCCCTCTTTTCCCCTCTCCCTTGTCCCCTTTTCCCCTCCCTTTGGTCCACCTGGTTTCCCCTTACCTAGCGTGTCTCTATTTCCCCTTTTTTTGGCCAATCGAGTGAATCGCCTTAATTAATCACGAGAGAGAGAGAGAGAGAGAGAGAGAGAGAGGAGAGAGAGAGAGAGAGAGAGAGAGAGAGAGAGAGAGAGAGAGAGAGAGAGATGAGAGAGAGAGAGAGAGAGAGAGAATAAAGAAACAAAAAAAAAAACTGAGAGAAAGAAAGAGAGAAAAGAGAGAAAAAGAGAGAAAGAGAATAAGACAAAGAAAAACAAGAAATTAAAGAAAGAAAATAACACATGAGAGAGAGAGAGAGAGAGAGGAGAATGAGAGAC
>JACEEZ010009483.1:17500-30000 GCA_016584305.1 Chionoecetes opilio | reverse complement strand
TATTTCTCTTCTCTCTCTCTCTCTCTTTATATAAAAATCAGTAGAGGTAAATTTCATCCTCCAACATAAGCTTCAAAATGGCGGTTACAGAGGAGAGAAGAGGATTGGCTAAGACAAAACCCCTCCTTTCCCCTCTTCCCCTCCCCTCTTTCCCCTCTTCCCTTCCTTCTCTTCCCCTCTCCTTCTCTTCCCCTCTCTTTCCTTCTCTATCTTCCTCTCTCTATCTCAACAGTAAGAAGCATATGAGAGAGAGAGAGAGAGAGAGAGAGAGAGAGAGAGAGAGAGAGAGAGAGAGAGAGAGAGAGAGAGAGAGAGAGAGAGAGAGAGAGAGAGGGGCAGGGAGAGGGGAGGGAGGGAAGCATGAAGGGAAATGGAGTCAAGTTTCGACGTCCCCTTGGCCGCGAGGGGAAATGGAGTCACTGGAATTTAAGACAGAAATGTTGGTGATATTATTCTAAATCCAGGAGTGAGGGGAGAGAGTGAGGGGAAACTAGTGAGGGGAAAGAGTGAGGGGAAGTGAGGGGAATGGATGGTACGTGAAGAATAGATATGGTACGGTTTAGATGAGGTGATGGGAGTGAGGGGAAATGGGTGAGGGGAAAGGGTGGTAAGGGGTAAAGGTATCTGAGGGGAATGGGCGGTCAGGTAAGGGACATAGAGAGGATTGATGGGAAGTGAGGGGAATTGACGGGTAGTGAAGGGGAAAAGTGAGGGGAAAAGTGAGGGGAAACAGCACGGAACTACCTCCTCCGCTTCGTCTTTCTCTGTAATTTCAACTTTCTTTTCTTCATTAATTATCGTGTGTGTGTGTGTGTGTGTGTGTGTGTGTGTGTGTGTGTGTGTGTGTGTGTGTGTGTGTGTGTGTGTGTGTGTGTGTGTGTGTGTGTGTGTGTGTGTGTGTGTGTGTGTGTGTGTGTGTGTATGTGTGTGTGTGTGTGTGTGTACATAACTACAGTAAAATAACAACAGTGATTTGCACTTTCACCCTACAAAATAATAATAATAATAATAATAATAATAATAATGTTGTTTACCTAACCTGAGGGGAAATTAAGGACAGGTGAATGTGGTACGTTGTCAGGTGAGGGGAGGAAGAGGGGAGAGGGAGAGAGGGGAGAAAGGGGAAAGGAGGAGGAAGATGAGAATAAAAAAAAGTGAGTTTAGTTAAGGAATGAGAGAGAGAGAGGAGAGAGAGAGAGGAGAGAGAGATGAGAGATGAGAGAGAGAGAGAGAGAGAGAGAGAGAGAGAGAGAGAGAGAGAGAGAATTGGAGAGAAGACCGAAGAGAGAGCAGGTCGATGCAGTCTCCTCTCCCCTCACTTCCCCTCACTCTCCCCTCTCCCCCCCTTAGTTAGAAACAGGATGTGACCTCCAAACACAAGATTCCAAGATAATAATAATAATAATAATAATAATAATAATAATAATAATGATAATAATGATAATAATAATAATAATAATAATAATAATAATAATAATAATAATGATAATAATAATATAATAATAGTGATAATAATAATATGGATGATGATGATGATGATGATGATGATGATGATGATGATGATGATGATGATGATGCGGAGGAGGAGGAGGAGGAGGAGGAGGAAGGGGAGGAGGAGAGGAGAAGAAGAAGAAGGTACACTAAAATAAAGTAAAACACAATTTCTTCCCTCCTCCTCCTCCTCCTCCTCCTCTCCTCCTCTTCCTCCAAATAAATTTCTCTACTTCTACAACTTACTTCACAATGAATACATAAAGAAGCTTGGCAAGAGAGAGAGAGAGAGAGAGAGAGAGACGAGAGGAGGAGAGACATGAGAGAGGAGAGAGAGGAGAGAGAGGAGAGAGAGAGAGAGAGAGAGAGACGAGAGAGAGAGAGAGAGAGAGAGAGAGAGAGACTAAAGGTGCTTGTTCCCTCTCAATACTCTCTCTCTCTCTCTCTCTCTCTCTCTCTCTCTCTCTCTTCTCTCTTCTCTCTCTCTCTCTCTCTCTCTCTCGCTGCCACAACCCAACAAAATTTTGCTCAGGTTTTAACTTTGTCTCTAATTAAGCCGAATATTTTCACTAGAGGAGGAGGAGGAGGAGGAGGAGGAGGAGGAGAGGAGGAGGAGGAGGAGGAGGAGGAGTTTGTTGTTTGTTTGTTTTTCATAGTTTAGTATGAGAAGGTGTTGTGCCATTATTTATTATTCTCTCTCTCTCTCTCCTCTCTCTCTCTCTCTCTATCTCTCTCTCTCTCTCTCTCTTCTCTCTTCTCTCTCTCCTCTCTCTTCTCTCTCTCTCTCTCTCTCTCTCTCTCCATCTATCTTTCTATCTATCTCTCTATCTCTCTATATCTCTCTATCATCACATATAGAGGAGGGAGGAGGAGGAGGAGGAAAAAGGAGGAGGGAGGAATAAAGGAGGAGGAGGAAACAGAGGAAGGAGGAGGAAGTCGAAAAAAGGAGGAGGAGGAGGAAGGAGGAGGAGAAGGAGGCAGGAGCAGGCAGGAGGAGGAGGAGGAGCAGGAGCAGGAGATTAAGAGGAGGAGGAGGAGGAGGAGGAGGAGGAGGAGGAGGAGGAGGAGGAGGAGGAGGAGGAGGAGGAGGAGGAGGAGGAGGAGGAGGAGGAGGAGGAGGAGGAGGAGGAGGAGTTTGTTTGTTTGTGTCCTCCTCTCTCTATCCAAGAAATTCGTTTTTTTTCAGAGATTAACAGAAAGAAAGAAAAAATTGAAAGCAAGAAAGAAAAAGATAGAATAGAAAGAAGAGAAAGAAAACAGATCAATAAAAGTATTTCAGCCTCAACTTACCTTATAAACATGTGCATCTTGCTTTTCCCCTCACTCTGCAAGGGAAAAGGGGGGAAAAGGTTAATATAATAGGCTTAGTTATTAGTTATCTGTCTAAATTATCTAGGTGGTGGAATAAAATGGTGGATAAATAAATAAAGGTGGATGAAAGTGGATTGAGGTATATATCAGTTAAGTGGATCTCTCTCTCTCTCTCTCTCTCTCTCTCTCTCTCTCTCTCTCTCTCTCTCTCTCTCTCTCTCTCTCTCTCTCTCTCTCTAAAACAGTCACTATCAAAAACTACTAAACCTACTAGAGAGAGAGAGAGAGAGAGAGAGAGAGAGAGAGAGAGAGAGAGAGAGAGAGAGAGAGAGAGAGCTTTAGATACCCCTAATTCTCGTTTTCTCTCGTGACAAGTTTGCAGAAAACGGTATTTTATGGTTAACTTAACTATAGAGATGGGACGGGAAGGGAAAGGAAGGGAAAGGAGGGGATGGGAATATGAAGGAAGGGATAGGTAATTAAGAAAGATCAAGTGAGGGAAGGGAAAAGGGGAAAAAAGGGCAGGCAGGGAAGGGCAGGGCAGGGAAGGGAAGGGAAGGGCAGGGAAGGAAGGGAAGGGCTCCACCCGCCCCCTGCCAGGGCCAGCGGAAGGGAAGGGAAGGAAGAAGAAGGGCAGGAAGAAGGCCAGGGCAGGGCAGGGAGGGAAGGGAAGGAAGGGGAAGGGAAGGGAAGAGAGGGAGAGAGGGCAGGGCAGGGCAGGGCAGGGAGGAGGGAGGGACGAGGGAGGGAGAGGGAAGGAGGGCAGGGAAGGGAGGGCAGGGAAGAGGAAGGAAGGGCAGGAAGGGAAGGGCAGGGCAGGCAGGGCAGGGCAGGGAAGGAAGGGAAGGTAGGGAAGAAGGAAGAGGAGGGGACGGGAAGGGAAGGAAGGGAAGGGAAGGAGGAGGAGGGAGTGAGGAAGGGAAGGGAAGGGCAGAAGGGAAGGGCAGGGCAGGGCAGGGCAGGGCAGGGAAGGGAAGGGAAGGGAAGGGAAGGGAAGGGAAGGGAAGGGCAGGGAAGGGAAGGGCAGGGCAGGGCAGGGCAGGGAAGGGAAGGGAAGGGAAGGGAAGGGAAGGGAAGGAGAGAGGAGGGGAGGGAAGGGAAGGGAAGGGAAGGGAAGGGAAGGAGAGAGGAGAGGAGGGGAGGGAAGGGAAGGGAAGGGAAGGGAAGGGAAGGGAAGGGAAGGGAAGGGAAGGGAAGGGAAGGAGAGAGGAGGGAGGGAAGGGAAGGGAAGGGAAGGGAAGGAGAGAGGAGGGGAGGGAAGGGAAGGGAAGGGAAGGGAAGGGAAGGGAGGAAAGGAAGGGAAGGGAGGAAAGAAGGGAAGGGAAGGGAATAAGAATATATATGGAAGATAATATGTTCACTAACCTAACCTGAACATTAGTTAACTGGCCAACATAATATAACTTACCATCAATATAGTCACTATAGTCACCACTGCACTAATGTCGCCAGGCGAAATTACATCCATCCTCCATCCTTCCTTCCCCTCCTACCCCCTCCTTCCTTCCCCCAATCCCCCCCCCCCGCTTCCCCCTCCCCGCGGAGCATCACAGAAAACGGACTATTTTAAGGCTCTCTGCTACAATTCTAGACACATGGCTTCCAAGACATCGAGACTCATTTTCTTAATGTTGTTTTTAATAGTTCAGCCAGCAGGAGCGTCTCGAGGTGCTCCAGAACAACGCCATGAGTACCATGTTGGGGGCCCCGAGATGGTCCAGCACCTGCGTAATGCAGAGCGAGACCAGATTGGTGCCCTCGCCACCAGGGTGCAGTGCATCATGGCCTGTCGTGTGGCCAGGTCTTCCGCCGCGACGTGGAGGGCGTGGCGCAGAGGAGACTCCGGCTGGCCATGACGCAGGGCATCGAGTGTCTGCGCGGAAACACGTGGCTCATTAACACCTCGCTAGCCACCCACAGCCTCATTCACGCGGGGATCACCGGGCCGTGGCGGGAGGCCGATGTCCCCGCCCCCACCTACAATGTCTCCGCCCCCGTGGGGGCCCCCCGCCGCAGAGTTCACCGCCACGCAGTTGCCTGCCTGCAAAGCCATGTGCACCACCCGGGAGCTGCGGTAGCACGCGCTGATGGCTATGGCCCAGGTCGCCGAGCGGGACAGCAGTGTCTACTTCACTGACGGCTCGGTCGACCCGGAGAGTTGCAGAACAGGTGCCGCGTTCGTCACGGGTGGGACAGAGCTGTGGTGGAGGACGTCTGACAACTGTTCCACCCTCCAGACTGAGCTGGTGGCCATCCAGCACGCCCTAGAACACGCCTAGCACCGCTGGGAGGCAACTGTAGTAATACACACCGACTCCTGGACGGGGCTGCAGGCCCTTCAGCAGCCGCATCCCAAGGACAACGTGAGGCTCACCACCACCATCCTGGGCAGCCTACAAAGCCTCGCTGCACAGGGAAAGCGAGTCAGACTCAACTGGATCCCCAGCCACGTAGGGGTCCGAGGCAACGAGGCGGCTGACGTGGCCGCCAAGCGCGCCGCCAGAGTCCCCAGCGTCACCATGCACGTGCCTCCCAGCTTACAGCAGCTCAAGGCGCAGGCGAGACGGGCCGCAGCACACCACACCCACCAGACACACCGAGAGCTGGAGCCCAGGAAGAGGCAGGCGGCCTGGTACGCTGCAGCCACCGACTACCACCCACTGGACGCCACCCAGCAACAACCCAGGGCAGACGGCCCACTCCTGCAGCGTGTGCGTCTGGGCTACTGCACCAGAGAGGAGCTGCAGGAGGACTTTGAGGGGCAAGAGTGCGACCACTGCGGGAAGCACACCCGTCACCCACTGGTGCACTACCTCCTGTCCTGCCCCGCCACCGCCCTCCTGAGGCCCGGCCCGGCCCCCGCCGCCCAGCCTGCAGGTGGGGGCTGCTGAGTGGGCGTGAAGTCAGGGCCGCCCTCATGGTCCGCCACACCCCGAGAGACGTGATGTTGGAGGTGTTGCTCGCCTATGTTGCCATAGTTTATATAATCATGGTTGCGAGCAACACCCCCTCCCGCTGACACATCACCCACACCCTGCCGCCCCCGGCCGGGTGACCAGTGACGCAGGTGACTCACTCTCACCACGCCTCCACGCGACCCACCCGTAACTTGACGGGATATAATCTCCTCACCGGCGGGCTGATGCCCGCTTTGTACTTTTTTGCTGCTGTACTACTATGTGTATTTATGTACATGCTTGTACTGTATATATATATATATATATATATATATATATATATATATATATATATATATATATATATATATATATATATATATATATATATATATTATAATATATAATATAATATATATATAACATATACACATATATATATATATATATATATTTCTATATGCTGTATGTTTTAATTGTACAATAAACCTTTACAAATCAAGATTACAATAGAACATATACACATAAGAACTCATAAACCATCAATTTCTCACTACTTAAAGATTAGATTATACACCCACACATATTTATCACCTTGTATTTGTAAATTTTTAATGCTTCTATCATACTCCTAAGATAGTATATACCTACCTTCACACACAACCACACCCCACAGATTGAATTATATTCCTCTCTCTCTCTCTCTCTCTCTCTCTCTCTCTCTTCTCTCTCTCTCTCTCTCTCTCTCTCTCTCTCTCTCTCTCTCTCTCTCTCTCTCTCTCTCTCTCTCTCTCATTATTGAAGTAATGATTAATCTAGCAATGCCTATCATATTTTTATGTCTTGTAGTAAGTTTTGTCTAATTTGTGATTTTTAAGGAATATCTGGAAGTATCATGTCATTGTAAATTGGCTGAAATAGGGACTTCTAATCATTGTAACTGAAAACTGACTCCAGATTCGTGTTCAACATGCCCGAAAACTGCTAGGAACAAATTTTCTATCAAATCTATTTTTCAAAAAATATTGCAAATTTTTCAAGGCCCTTGCCTTGCCTCAATACCCCTTGCAAAATTTGCAATATTTTTTGAGAAATTGATTTGCTTGAAAATTTGTTCCTAGCAGTTATCGGGCATGCTGAACACGAATCTGGAGTCAGTTTTCAGTTGCAATGATTAGAAGTCCCTATTTCAGCCAATTCACAATGACATGATACTTCCAGATATTCCTTAAAAATCACAAATTAGACAAAACTTACTACAAGACATAAAAATATGATAGGCATTGCTAGATTAATCATTACTTCAATACAACGATCAGTATTAGTATTTTCAGCATTAGTATTAGTATTATTAATCCCTATTTGAGCCACACATGCGATTGTCAAAGTACTTATAAAAACCTAGGAATACTATAGCAATCCTGTGGGACTTCTAATGCCCTCCCATGACACCTGTAGGATGCGTGAAGGAGCGAAGATGCCCGTGAAGGACTGAAGGATTGTATACAAGGCGAAGGATACTTAAAAAGAATAGTCCTTCCTCCTCCCATTTCCTCTCCTCCCTTTCTTCTCCTACCAAATATTGAAAAACTGAAAAAAGTCCAGATTCATGATCTGCACGCACGAAAGCTGCTGTGTACCAAGTGACATCAAAATCTGGTGAAAATAAAAAATTGGCCAAATTTTTAATACAATCAATCATCTACTATCTATCTCGCCTTGGAAATTTTCGTAAAAAACACTTTTTCATTAACCCCTTCACGCCCAGATCTTTCCTTTAATACATAAAAGCGTCTGTTGTTAAGCCATAAAATTACGAAAAGTGCCTGAATATACCAAATTAGTTAGTGGACAAGGATGCTAAACAGGTCATAGCTATAAAACATTGCTTATATTCCCTAAAAATCGTCTAATGGTACCCAGACAACAATGGAAATTACGTTCTGGGCCTCAAGGGGTTATTATTTCAAGGACCGTAGCAGCTAGGCGAAAACGGTATAGAGTATTAACGCTGCAGCTGGCGACTGTCGGCCCTCGGGTATAAACGGATTAAAATTTCAGCAATTAATAATCCAATAAATCTAAGTTTTGTAAAAGTCAAAAAACTTATTGTATCTCCAACTTGATTTGCTAGGAAGTAACGGATAGGTGCTTAGGGTAGATCTCGTTAAGGCTCCCTCCCTTGACCCTTCACACGTTCCATAATCGAGCCACGATAGCGCCACCAATTTGATTATTGACGCTATCGTGAAATTTGACCACGATAAACGCAGACCACGATAGCCTCACAACAATGTCCCGCTGCCTGTACGTATGTGTCATGACGGTCGTAAGATGGTCACGATGAAGTCATGACAGCTGTAAGACTACGTCACGAATGGAAAATCAACGGTCATTTTGTCGTCACGATAGAGCTACGATAACCACGACTGTGCCATGACGGTGCCATGAACGTATCACGATATAGCGTCAAGAGTTAGCAACATGCCTCACACGTGGGTGGGTGTTGCCATGGTGATGGAGAAGGAAGGTGGGCTAGAGATGAAGGTGGGAGAAACAGGGGTGGGTACGTGTTGGTGATGGAGAAGGGGGGAAACGTGGGAGGGGGTTGTAATAAAGAAGGGGGTGTTGGTGGGGAAACGGGGGGGAGGGGGATTGGGGATGGAGAAGGCGTTGTGGTGTTGGTGGGGATGTGAGTGGTTACAAGGGGGTGGGTGGCATCTTCACGTGGTTAGGGAGTAGGGGGAGGGTGGGTGGCATCTTCACGTGCTTAGGGAGTAGGGGGGTAGGAAGTAGGGGGAGGGGGGTGTCACCACGTGGTCATGGGAGTAGGGGGAAGGGAGTCGAGGGTGGGTGGAGGTGAATGAGAAAGGGGGGAGAAGGCGGAAGGGGGTGCAAAAAAGGGGGGGAAGGTAGGGATGAAGGCGCGCGTAACGGTTTCTTATCGTCACGATAGACATACGACGATCACGATAGTGTCACGAAGCTGCTACATAGACAAAGATAGCGTCGCGATAGACTTACGATAGCGCTGCGTTGGGTACACAAATCGGGGAGCTTTCCGATTTTTTAGTGCACGCACTAACTTTTCGTGGCCTGGGCCGAGCACGTCACCAGCGTCACGATCGGTCACGATGGACCCATAACCAGGACCATGACGGCGCTGCGCATTGCATTGTTGGCGCGTTCGTGGTTCCATTATGGAATGTGTGGAGGGAGCTTAAGCTGGACATCATTTATTCCTGTCAATTTACGTCTCGGGTCAATAGTTTCACAGTCAAATGGGAAAAAACAAATCAAGCCAGATTTTTAGATATTTTTGCAGCCCAAAATTTTGAAAACTTGTATTTTCATACATACACTCGTGAAATTCTTGTTAATAAGAGTTGTACAACTTTCGATGTGTAATAATACCTGTTATATATTTCCTCACAGAAGAATAGTTTTTTGCGAAAAGGGCGTAACAAATATTTGTACAGGGATAAATAAGCTGAGCACGGGAATGTCTATTCCTACTGTACGTATATTATCTCTGGGCTGGCCGCCGACTTGCCTTGGCCGGGATTCGAACCAGGACCCGCAGATTAGTAGCTAGGCGCGCTTGCCACTACACCACGCAGGCGACAATAAGCTATAAGACGAGCAGAATTCACCATTAAGATATACTTGTGTTACCCATAAAAGTTTTCGTTCTCTACGGCAACGAGCGACAGAAAACGTACCTTCACCACAGACAATGCTATATCAGAATTTCTAGTAAGATACCGTAAAGTAAAATGTACCGTAACACTTATGTCCCAGCTGCACAATTCGCCAGGCGCCATATATTAGAATTTAGCTCACTATGATGTATGTCCATGAAAATGAAGGCAACAGTATGTTACTACGTAGATAACAATCAAGTCGCCACCTGCATGATGTCGCCAGGCGCCATATATTACGAATTATAGCATTACTACTGATTTGTATGTGCCACTGAAGATGATACACAGTAGTTTATATCATGACTGTATAATCTACTCTGTTTCAGCGTTGTTTTATGCTTTGTAGCTGCAAGTATATACGGTTTCAAATTTCACTACGCGTTTTTTTTCTTCGGGCGACGACGACAGCGGTACGACACTCAGTAAATAAACACTAGATGGCGACTCTACTGTTGGTAGCCACTTTGTAGATATTTTTGTCATTTGTTCATTTATAGCCATACTATGACACAGATGAAGACACAAAATAACACAGAGTCTCCAGAAAGCCCCTTCTAACTGTCCTGAAATCATGGATGTAGAAATGTAAGTATTAACGCCACCACACGTCTGTAAACAGAAAAAAAAGTTGCCCTGGCGACTTTACTGTTATCTACGGTAGTTTATATCATGACTGTATAATCATACCCTGTTTCAGCGTTTGATGTTTGATGTTTGAAAAATTTGGTCAGTTATCGACGCAGCTGAGATGGATCTCCACTGTAACCAGACAGCTCTCTCTCAGACTACCCCTAGAGAGCTGTCTGCTAGTGCTTATAGTGTTGGCCGAAGCCAGCACCCCGGGAGGCGGGTTACAAACCTCCGGCTAACACCCGGTACCCATTCACTGCTGGGTGGACAGGGGCTCGGGTTTTAAGGAAACAGCCCAACTGTTTCCACTCCGCCCGGGGATCGAACCCGGGCCTTCTTGGTTGTGAACCGAGCGTGCTACCCTACACTACGGAGTTCCCATGTACTCCGTTGTACGTTGTACGTTGTTTTACGCCTTGTGTCTGCAAGTATAGACGGTTTACAATTTCGCTACTCGTTTTATTTTTCGCACGACGACGACGGCGGGAGAACACTCAGAACATAACCACTAGATGGCGACCTTAGTGTAGCCCGTTACCAACGTCGCCACTCGGTTTTATTTTTGTAATTTGTTCATTTATAGCCATATATGACACAGATTAAGACACAAAATGACAGACACTCCAGATAGCCCCTTCTAACTTTTCTGAAATCATGGATGTAGAAATGTAAGTACGTATTAACGTACACCACAATTAAACGCCATTAACGCCACCACATGTCTGTAAATAAAGAAAAAACGTTGTCCTGGCGACTTTAAGTGTTATCTACGGTAGTAGTAATAATATGTATGTATGTAGTAGTAGTAGTAGTAGTAGTAGTAGTAGTAAATAGTAATAATAAAAGTGGTAGTAGTAGGTAGGTAGTGTAGTAGTAGTAGTAGTAGTAGTAGCAAAGACATTCAACAACAAGATACCTCACTCCGGGGAGCCCTGTGGTGCGCGTGAAATCGCGCTCCGCCGTGCGGCAGGAGTTAACCAGTCTGCTGGCCCATTCACTTGCTGCATATGACTATCAATGAAAATCATATAGACTGGTTTATCAGTATAAATGATATACTGTTATCTTCGTAAATGCTTGATCTATAATATTATCAAATAAAAAACAGTAAAACACACTAAAGAAATGCCATTACGAGACCTGAAGAAATATGCATGAACTTAAAAAAATGAAAAATGTTTGTTCTATAATATTATCAAATAAAAAACAGTAAAACACACTAAAGAAATGCCATTAAGAGACTCTGAAGAAATATGCATGAACTTAATATTCACTTTAACTCTTCGCTATTTAAAACTTTGCGAGTCAACATTTACCATGAAACATATCAATAGAAGCGCAATTTTATTAGCATTCCATTGATAGATTTCGTTTTCTGATAAATGAATTAGAACCATGCATAAATTAGCGTTAACTAAATAAATAAAATCATCAATCGGGTAATTTTCCCAATTGATGATGTTATTTATTTAGTTAACGCTCATTTATGCATGGTTCTAATTCATTTATCAGAAAACGAAATATATAAGTGAATAAATAACATCGTCAATCGGAAAAATTACCCGATTGATGATGTTATTTATTTAGTTAACGGTAATGTATGCATGGTTGTAATTAATTTATCAGAAAACGAAATATATCAATGGAAAGCTAATAAAATTGCGCTTCTATTGATATGTTTCATGGTAAATGTTGACTCGCAAAGTTTTAAATGGCGAAGAATTGAAGTGAATATTCTTTGGTCATATGCAGCAAGTGAATGGGCCAACAGGCTGGTACAACACCTGCCGCACGGCGGCGGTCGATTTCACGCGCACCCTAGGGCACCCCGGAGTGAGGTATCTTGTTGTAGAATGTCTTTGGTGGTAGTAGTAGTACTGTAGATAACACTAAAGTCGCTAGGATAACGTTTCTTTTCAATGCACAGACGTCTGGTGGCGTTAATACTTACATTTCTACATCCATGATTTCAGGAAAGTTAGAAGAGACTATCTGGAGAGTCTGTGTCATATTATGGCTACAAATGAACAAATTACAAATATAAAACGGAGTGGCGACGTTGGTAATGGGCTACACTAAGATCGCCAGCTACTGCTTATGCTCTGAGTGTAATAGAAATAGGTGAAATATCTGTAAATAGGGAGAAATAAGGCGAAAACCACATTTGGTTCTCTCATCAACCCTATTTATGAACTGCTGTTGTCAGGCAGGCGACTTCTCCCTTAGCCACAAGAAGAGGAAGAGGAGGGTGTTGGCCACCAGGAAGAGGAAGAGGAGTACCGTGTTGGCCACAAGTAGAGGAAGAAGAGTGCCGAATTTGCCAAAAGAAGAGGCAGAAGAGTGCCGTTTTGGTCACAACAACGGCCTTTATGATCGGCTATTGGCTGGTGGGCGATTCCTCCTTTAGCCACAAGAAGAGGACGAAGAGTGCCAAATCGGCCACAAGAAGAGGAAGATCAGCAGGTTT